>VCRD01005059.1:0-38376 GCA_006783055.1 Trinorchestia longiramus
CACACACACACACACACATACCCACACAAACACACATTCACACTCACCGCAGCTTTGAAAAAGTTATTCTACGACTTAGATCTACCACAATTTTAACAGGCGGGACTGCGCAATCTTTATAGCAGTAATGGTTTATTTAGGAGCTGTTTAAATTTAAAGTTGTAAAAAATCTTAAGCGTCCCAAAATAATCGAGATTATCATTTTTCTTTAATGCTGTAGAGTAGCTATTTCTCAGACTCGTACTTTTCATTAGTAAAATAGAGGTCAAAGTTCATCAATACGTTTTTGCAAACACGATCGTACTCTTCTGTCTACACTGATGTGATAATGTGTTCGCATACACACATAGCTCGTACCTACCCTAATAATAATGTAAATAATATTCTACCTAAACTTCATAATGATTCCTATTTTGTCATCAAAGTTTTGATACAACTCAAATTCAATTCTTTAGCATTTAGCTTTCGTTTTAAATTACACATGTACAATTTTCTGCACCCTTCACTCTCAGCTCGCTCCTTTCTTATGAGTCGGGTTGTCGAGTCCAACTCAATTAATAATATATAACTGAGGCCCTTTTGATGACAACTTCGCATAGAGTATCCAATAGCAAAAAATATTTTGAAAAATGATTAAATCAATTAAGGGAAACTTTTCAATAATTTTTATTGGTAATTTTAAAATCGCAGAAAAAATCATTGTAACGATACACCGTGCGCTTCATTTCATATCCCACCATTTTCTAGCTTGAAAATTTTAAAAGTTGTTTAGTTTTATTTATACAATTGTATATCTAACTTTCTTTAGGTGTTGAAAGTTCCAAGAAGTGTTTCATTAGAACAAATTACATTCAATCTATTCAAAACGAAGTTCTATTTCCAACGTCGGAAAGATGTTTTCATTTCAATGTTTTATAAATATTCACTTTGTATTTACAGCTAACAAAATAAATCATTTACAAATTAAACTCAAAGCAAACAGTTCCGGTTGATGAGCTCAATTCTTAATATTCTTTTATGTAAATGAATTCGTTGATTATGCTCTTTATGCTTTTCAGAAAAGTGGGGTGAAAAGATTGTCCTTCAGCATATCTAAAGAACTTATTAATCCTCTTAGAAAAAGGTGTAGTGCATCACTAGCTAGCTCTACAATAATGGTTTCCTTCATGCTGAGTATTACCGGAGTATCTAAGCTGAGTATTACCGGAGTATTGACATGAGGGAATTATATACCAATCAGACATCGCAAAGGAAACAGCTACATGTTTATGCCTCCCTACTGCCAGCAGGCTCCCCGCATCATATAGTACACCACGAACCCAGCGCCGGACTTAGTCTCCACAACCGCTACATCCATACGCGACCACTACATACTGGTACCTGCGATGACCTCTTGTACACAGAAATACATTCTACTCGCCTCACCAGGCATACGGAAGTGCTAAGCAGCCTACACTACGTTCATGTTCTTTACGCACACTAAAATTTTCTACGTTTTGGCTCTCTAGGTGCAAATACTTCAGCCTGCAAGTACTCAGCGCCTAGATGTGGGTAAGAGCTACGAAGATAATTGAGCCAACAATGTATACTGTGCATAAATATAAAGTTTGTAAGTTCCATCTATATTAACATGCATCCTCCTGTTCGGTACGATGTCCCTGACGAACATCATAAAGGATTCACGAGCTCCTCTCACGAGATGATCATGTTCTCAAGTGTAGGCGCTGATATCTCTTTTCTCAGTTTTTTTCAAGCGATATGATCGTTAGTCCTTCTAGCATGTTTGTCACATTTCACCAATGCAGTAATAACGTTCTTCCCTAGTTAAACATCTGATTTAATGTTATATAAAAGTTCACAGTGTTCTTCTTTGTTTCATAGCGATCTACAATAAACGACCAACAACTGTATTAGCATGAAAAAATACATACTGAGATATACTATCAAGGTTGTAAAACCCGTTTAACATTCACCTTCAGCAAAGCTGTAAGGTAGTAGCAATTTACATATATGCACGACCTCGTCGCTTCGTATTCCATATACTTGGACCTGTAGATAAAATTTAAAAACGTTGTCATACCCGTCACTCGCCAGAGAGGCTGGACTCTAAGGGCAAAATTAGCAGACGCTCAGCAGAGGCTGATGAGAGAAACCAAGTCGCGCTCCGTTATCCTAATTTTAGTCAACCGTTGCTTCCATGAGGCACTTATTATTCATGAAAAATTTAGAGCTGAGAAAGACGTGCGCTCTAGAACTGATATTAGTGGAATGATGCCTCTGTCATCCCGACTAAAAGTATGTGTATCTTCCCGCGGAAAGATGGCGAAACCTTCTGCCAGTGCTAGATTTCTTCACCTCATGTAATATTCGTGCCTCGTGTTCTGATAAAGTTGCCTCTTAAATGTGTACGTTCAAGTCTGAGATACATGTGAGAAGTGAAATATCTCGACAGTAATTGGAATTGTTTTGTTGAAAGAGACAATTTAACTTGTAGGATGCTATAACTTGTGAAGGAGTTATGTAATATTGAAGAAATGTACAAACAAAAATATTGGGATAAACCTCAACGTAATTATGTTAAGAAATTTCGATATCATTCAATGGACTCTTTTGACTTTTGAAATCTGTTGTTTATCCACAAAATTTGGAATTGTTCCTTATTATGGATAGTTTAAAACTGTCATTATTAATATTAAGAGACGTGTGTAGAAAGTGATCGTACGCTAGCTCATCTTCCCTTGGGGAATACGTAAGATTCTCGAGTTACATTTTTCTGGTATGTAGATAGTGCCTGCCTTCGTCAGTGTACATTGCAGAATTATTAGCTTCTCAATGATGGCGTTAGCTACCCACCGCGAAATCAGCATCATTTGTTGCAGGAGGCAGTAGTGAGTTTAGCCGTCCAGTAAAAGTAAGCCTTATTCTTAGTCTTTTCTCAGAAAAATCACATAAATTACTAGTACACATTTAAAATAAATTTCATTTTGTTCAGTCATTTTAATGGGTTGACTTGAATTCATATTCTATGGACCTGTGATGTCTCTTTATGTTATACATTCAAGATCTAAGTATCACATATTACTGAAACACATTTCAAAATCAGTTCTTTGTGTCCATGGTATGCTGTTTTTGAAATATGTTACAAAATAGAGTACAGTTAGTTAATTATAAGGTTAAATGATGTAATTAAAGTGGGGATAATATTAATCCTCAGCCTCGATGTGGATCGAATCCTTCATAAAAAAATCTCAACCGGAGGTTTAAAACTCAAGTGACCAAATATCCAAGGTCAATGAGAAAATTGTACAAAGGAACCAGAAATATCAACCGTACGAAGACGAAGATTTTTGGCACAAGAAAAATATTTCTTGTATCAACAGGTGTCTAGGAAATCAACGCATTCATAATTTTGAGAAAGTTCAAAAGGCGGCGGAAAAATTTCGTCTTCATTGACGAAAATATGTATCTTCAGAGGATTCAGCAAAGAACAGCTGCAGCCAAAGGGTAATTAAGCATGTCAGTGTGCCGGGCCATGAATTTAGAAATTATGATCACCGATGCTGTTGTCGGCGATGACAGAAAAAATGTCCCTCTTTTCTTTCTTCTTTTAATCGTACCTCTAGGACTGTTTGTCAGTGCCGACTTGTAGTCGTATTTAAGAGCAAAATTGTTTATTCCAAAAAAATTTTGATGGATCATAGTACATTTCACTAACCGCTACTACTGAATACAGCCTCTTGCTATGTGACTAATGCAACCGTCAAGTAGATGAATGAAAAGAATTTCTATTCTCAGATCTTACACCCTAAAGATCTCAACATTTTAGACTATGTTCGGTTACATTTACAGGAGATAAAAATTTAAGCTTAGTTTTGTGGGTTGCATGAAAAGATGAAAAGGATTGGTTAGGCTTATTAATAGTTGATGTAGAAGTAATAACTGCAAAGTTTCGAAAGCGTGAAGCAAAAGTAGGACAATTCAATATGTAACAAAGTCGTTAAACCTACACTTAATTTAAAATGTTTAACTGCTTCTTTATTATAATTTATGAATACATAAATTCATATGTTCTTCATGATTCATAGTTTTACTCTGCATTAGCGTCATTCTTCAAATTTACATCTCTGAAATTTCAAATTTGCCCTACAACGTTTGACTCTTGAGTGGCTACGATAGTAAAATCGTGTATAATCTATTCCATTTTGATAGATACGCCAAATGCTTTAGAGAATTTTTTTTTGCTGGCGTGTGCAATATATTATGAAGGCCACGCCAGCCGTGTCGCAGCCTGCACTGAGAGCTGAGTTTCGTTCAGCGCCCCAGCAACAAACGATTTATCTACTGTCAGCGTGTAAGTTTGCCGACATGTCAAAGGTTGTGGCAACGAAAATGATCGATCGCTGAATTTCCTAACAACAGTGTGGAAATCTCGAGGGTTAATATACGGAAGCGTCGCATCGAGCCATGGTTTATGCCTATAGAGTTTCATTTTCTAAACACGCGTCTCACGTTTCCATTATTTTGAATGTTTGATTTGTTCGTGAGTAGAGAGAGGTTAGGAGCCAGTGGGCATTTATTCTTTAGTAGTGACTTCAAACGATCTCGTTGAAGAATAAACTCCGATTTTTAGAGTTGTGCAGATTTGGCCAGAAAAATTATGCCTGCTGATAGAAATTAATAACTTTTTAAATGAAATCAGCCTGAACGCAAGCGGATGCATAACCAAATCAACGTAAACACAAGCAAAGCAAACTCATAAAATGGAATTCACTAGACTGCAAAATTGAACCCTACATTTGCGTATGCATACGATGAGGATGCCTTCAGCAGGCACGATGATCGATCGTAAGGCGCCGATGTCATCTGGCAATGCCCGGCGCCGGCATTATGAAGGAGCTGTCAGGCTTATCGACGATGGAAATACCTGGCCGTGATTTATCTTCCAGCAAGGTCTTCTCATCAGAAGTTCGTCGTGCAAAGCGTCGTGATGTGCAGGTTCTTTTGTGGTCCAAGAAAAGAATTTTGATGTACAGAAGATTTTTGGTTGTGCAAAATCTCCAAAAATGAAATGCTTTACATCACACATTCTGACTCAGTGCTGTTTGTGGTTTGATTCAGAATTTACTTGAGGCCAACAAGGTATTTATAGACTTCACTTGATTCTTCTACTTGCAATTTAAGCCAAAATGATCTTGTGAAGTTCTTCATAACATAATGATACAATTCGAAAACACAGATTATTTATTTTTCTAAACATTACGTTTAAAACGTATTATTTAGATGCTGACCAAAATTAAAGGTGTCCTACGAATTTACCATGCTCAACATTACGCACGTGAATAGATACCAAAGGATGAAACAACACGTATTAAGAATTCATTACCATTTTTTATATTACATTAATTTTATTATATTCTGAGTCTGGTTCTATGAGAAACTGTTTTATTTGAATTGCAGCCGGTTTTGAATTTTATCAAAAGTGAATGCCCGACCTGACCTTAATTTTCCTCTTTGAAAATTAGAATTTCCCATACAAGTAAAAATATGTGCACTCATATAATTGTTAGTTGCATCCAGCCTATGCTCAAACATGCTACTCACGCACTACATTGTCGCTGCAGAAATGTTAACCATTTTAACTCTTTACCTACTGACGGTAGTTCTCGCTAGCGTCGTGTCCACATCTAGTAAAGTTAAGTTCTCACGCTGTGAACACCCAGAGCTACCGAGCGTAGGCAAAGAGTTTTAAGATTCGAAAATGCTGAAAATCAACTTTAAATAATGAAAAATAGTTGTAAACCTACGCTTGAAAAAATTTACGTGTTTTTCGTTTGATTTGCCAGTGGACGAGGGCTATACGAAGGAGCTTTCACATTGAAAGATGTACTTTTGTTATCCATAATACAATGCTGACAATACATGTACACCCTACCGAATATTCTCCTTTTTAAATGCTTATAAGCGTAAAAGAGAGACGGACCAAGCAAGCAAGCAACAAACTGTGTATTATTATATAGTGGGATCATTATCTATACTCAACTTACTCAAATTGACTCCAGTTTTTGTGTTTCAGGTCAAATGTTCCTGATCGACCGGTTTTTGGGTGGCACGTTCCTCACCTTCGGTCTGGACGTCATCCGCTTCATGGAGGACGATCAGGAGATCAGGGTGGACCCGATGATCTTCGTGTTTCCTCGTATGACTAAGTGTAGCTTCATCAAGTTCGGCACATCAGGAGAGCTTGAAAAGTACGACTCCTTGTGCATCTTGCCCATCAATATAGTCAACGAGAAGATTTACATATTCTTGTGGTTTTGGTTCCTTTTACTTGTGTTTTTGACATTCTTCGTTTTACTTTATCGACTGATGATAATCCTCAGTCCGAGAATGCGGGCATATCTTTTATGCCTTCGATTTCGCTTGATCAACAAAGAAGTTATAAACACTATAGTGAGGAAAAGCAAAATGGGTGATTGGTTCCTTTTCTTCATGCTCGGCCAAAACGTCGACACGCTCATCTTCAAGGAGGTCATGCACGAACTGGCGAAGAGATTGGGACACGCTTCTAAAGATTTCGGTGAGTAAAGTTTAACTAATTGTATCTCATTTTTATTAATATTTATATCTATAACTATATTATGATTTTACTTGATTATAACATATTTTCCCATTTATGATGGAGTAAAGTGCCATCTAAATTCAAGACTCAAACGGACGTAGTTTTGATAACAGTGTAACACTCATGAATTATGGCATGAATACACCGTCCAAGATATAACGTTAAACTTTAGATTACGTGACGATGTTAATGGTTTGATTCAATTTTGGATTTTAGACAAGTTTCTTCGCAGCGAAAATCAAATTAATTATTCCTAGTTACTGGAGTACTATTGTTGTCATGTTTTACTATTCCTATAATGATAAATTGCGTATTAATATCTTTTTATAGTAGACTCATTTGAACAACAAAAATCTTATAATACTTTAATGCCGGTATTGAACTGCAATTATAATTCTTTTATTCTGAGAATTTACCATTTGCCCCATTTTAATCCCAATTTCACCTTGGTTGAAAAGTGATAGAAATTTAAGTTCCCGTATTAATTTACTTCTCTTTTAACTCATCTCTGCTGATCGACAAAAAAAATTATGATTGTGGCGTAGTATTCGTTTTTTAATAAAGCTAAGTATACTTTACTACATCTTAGTTTCCCACTTTTCACAGTGGGAATAGGTCTACTTAAAACCTCACTTCAAAAGATCGTATAGCTGAGAAAAATTAATTAGATTTCACTCTAGATTAAATCTTTCTATCGTTTTCTTAGTTTTCAATTTTTTATTTCTTCCCTGTGGTTTTCCACGGGCTCCACCTCGTTTCCTGCGTGTTTGACTACCAAAGTCCGTGTTTGAATGTGCGCCGGAAGGGAGGGGCTTCAGAACAATCCGTTAGCAAACTATTCAGGAGCCAACCCGTCGGAGGAAGCAAAAGTCCACGGAGTGTTTGCCCGCACACTCGAGCTTTAAACGAGATGGGCACTCACGCTCTTGAATTAAATAGTTCAAGACAGAAATGAGACTTCACATTTTCACGAGGGCCAAAAAAGCGTCATGACTCAACGCTGCCTGAGTGTTCTTATTGGAGTGTTCCTTCTCCTTTATTAAGGCGATAGCAAATACTATGCATTATACAGGGTGCGGCAACGTAACTTCCTTTTTTTCAAAGCAAAGTGCTTTGAAAAAAGTAAGTTATGCTGCCGCACCCTGTATCTTGCGTGAACGAAAGAGGATAAAAATAAGCTTCTTATATACTGGCATGTACGAGGGTTGTTTTTATCAACCTCCGATGGACTATAAAGAAAAGGTAAATTACCAGAATATAATAATATTATTAATAAAAGTACAGTAGAGTGTAACTTGTTTCGCTACATAATCGTCAAAACGGATAGAGCCCGATTGCCCGAGGTACGGGCAGTTGAACATGGCCGGTACTATCGATGCTCCTGCTAAATGTGAGTTACGAAGTGTAATTCATTTTCTGCAAGCAGAAGGACGTAGTGCTGTTAAACTTAAACGCAGAATTAGCAAAGTGTACGGTGACAACTTGATGAGTGAAAATAATGTATGGGAATGGTGTAGAAAGTTTAAAGAAGGGCGACCACAATATACATTAACATTTTGTAATACATTTCCTAAATAAATGTGAAACTGATTTTATGAGAAGGATTAACATTCAACAGTACACAAAATTCGTAAAATTTCAAACGTTTCTCGTAATCGATGGAAATGTAGAATTGGATTACAAAAATAAACATTAATCTTTAACACATTAGCATGGGCGGTAAATTTTGGTGCACTTATAAATGTGACAAATCGACATTGACTTGAGTTATAACCTGTGAACTAAATGACGGTTCGGTCGTACAAGTTGTAAAAGATTTTATACCATTAATATATTTTCCCTTCAATGATAACATTTTTAGCTTTCCGAATACGCAAGAAATATTTTGTAACACTTTTATGAGAAATGAGTGAAGGAAACAAGAACACTTTCATTATTTAGAGGTACAACATTTAACTCTGTTTTATTAAAGCAATAGAAGAGCCTTTTTCTATCTTATTTCGGGCAAAGCCTTGAGCCTTGCAAATAACAGTAATAATAAAGTACAGTATATTGAAAGCTTGGCGTCTTATGGCAGCAGTCACAGAGGTGTTCCCATAATTATCTTCTAGACTTTTATCGATAAATATCGATTCTACAATGAAGTTTATTGCTATTGGGAAAATGTTTGGCAGTTGTTCGATTAAGTATGGGAGCCATTTTGTTCCTCAATGGGAATGACCACTTCTCTTTGCTCATATTGAGTATATAAACAACTGTTTGAGCCCATTAGGCTGTACTAGTTTACGTGGAGTCACTCTGAAAATTAAAAGTCAAAACTACTGAGTTCCTGCAGCTGCGAGATGCATGCAAGGATTTTTGTCAGTATTTCTTAGCAGAAGTTCTTGTAACTTTACGCAACCATGAAAGATAGTGAGGCTTCCTTAAGAAAGTTGTAAAATGTACCTTTTGCCTTTGATGTATTTCGAAAGTATAACAAAGCTGTACGAATAGTAGTGGGTATAATTATGACAACTGGTAGAGAGCACATGAATAGAAAAGAAAAAATCGTTTTATCTATGTCAAAGGCGGACGGCGAGCCCCTGTGCCTCTAATAAAAGAGTGAGTTGAGTCTGAACCATGTTACTTTTTTCATGACTCATGCCGTCTATAATTTTTGTACATTTTCTACTTGAAACTTAAATCTGCTCGTTAGTTTTACTCGTTCTGTTTCCATACATACTATCATATACATACACTGTACATCTTCATTTACTTACATACACCTACTTACACCTAGAAACAAACCTTCACATGCCTATACACATATCCTCGTATACCTGCAATGTACATAATAAGAATCAAGCTTCAATTCTCTTATCCAAGTATATCTAATTGAACACATCAGCAAATTTAAATGAAGTTCGAACCAAATTGTTCACTTAATTTTTGGTATTATCCGTGTTTGAAACGGTTCACATCTTTCTCACTCTATCATCCATTGCGTTTTACAAAGTAAAAAATTAAATTGAATATTAAAATTTATGTTCAACGCTTTCTAAGAAAAGTATTTTTTCTCTGTCAGATTTGACTGATTTGGTGAGAAATGCTAGAAGTTATTATAAAATTGTATTCTGATTTCGAAAGTTTAGAGTTGGGTATCACATTTCTAGTTTTATAGGATTTTATGTTTGCTGTGTGGGAAGTTGCAAAGAAATAAGGAAAGTATTTCGAATTCAGTTGTTTTACGGTTTTCCTGTAAGAGCTAGACTGACGTAAAGTTCTTTGTTTAATGAGAGTTGTCTAAGCTTGTATTACTTCATTCGGAGAGTATGACTGAAACCCCTCCTGCACCAATCCGCTTCCTGCCCAATCTTCAAGTTTATGTTCTTACATTCAGCAACTAGATCATGAGATGCTTCATATTGTTTTATGTTTGTGTAATGTATAATTTAGTACGAAACCACCCAAACTAAAAAAAGTAGAACATTTCAAAGAGTTGTCCCACAAGTACTCGAGTTGCATATACGGTCGTACAAATTTATATCTATAAATATGAATTTCCCATTGAAATTTATCGGCCTTGTGAGAAACTTTGGTAGTCTTTTAACTGAGTACAGAAGCCACTTTTTATCTCAACCTGAATGAGCGAATGAACATTGCTCGTTGCTCGTATTGAGTCCAGAAACAATTGTTCGAGCCCACTAATCTGTCTTAATTCTCGTGGCTCGTAGCTCTTAAAAGTGTAATGAAATGTATAGGGTAATTCTTATGAAATTAATTATCAAAAAGTTGTTCACATTTCTTCATGACACCAGAAACTAACAAAGTAAGATTCCAAACAGGACGAACGTGAGTCTTAGAAAATTCTTTAACTAAACTCTTGTGACCCAAGAGTTAAGAACTTGTGTAACTTTATGTGATTTTGTGTGACTTGAATAAAACTGTAGATTATGAACTTCAAATAATTTGTTCAGCTTTATAATTTTCTAGTGCACGTATTACCTCTAAACTGTGAAAAGATGACGCCCAGTAAGAAATAATTATCTGAAACGTGTTTCGTTTGTTCTTTATGGTATTACCTCCGTTTAACAAAAAAAGCTTCTCCCTGCCGTTCAAACCAGCTAAGACTTTGATAAATCATACTTTCTTTACCATTAAACAGTACAAGTCGTTTACAAAAATTGAGTATCTTATATTATCTGAAATTTAGTTGTCAAATTCCCTCTTGTAGTTAACAACGAATTAATATTCGATTTCGGTATACCTTGGGTGCTTAGACCTCGTCATTAAATCCTAAGATTCCTGAGCTCCACTGAGGGTAAAAAATTAATAGTATTGGTTTTCGTGTTCATGTACTGGGGAAATGGTGCAGTTCAGTGAACTCCTAGCTACTCGCCTTGAAATTTTCTACACTGGAAGGAGTCTGTTATGGGTTCAGTTGTTGGGCCTTATTCTCACTCTTCTCCCTTTTTCTGCCCATATCAGGGAGTGGACCGGAGTGACATTGGTCACTTCTGTTCCTTAATTGTAATTTTACTTTTACTAAATGATAACGCTGATTTATTTATTTACTTACTGCAGCTGGCTGTGCCAAGATAGAAGCCAAGATTTTGCTCCCTTCTGGTGTTATAGTGAAATCGGTGATTGCTCCTTGAACTCCTTCTTTAGTGGGATGGAAATGATACTGAATAATAATCTCGTATTTTTCAGTTTCGTTTTGTGATACTTGTTGAAATTCTTGCAACGATGTTTGCAGTAAGGAAAACAACAGAATCAAACTATTATTTGAAATCCCTAGCTAACTACTTACTCATAACCTCCTAGTTTTATGCATAACCTATAAAAATGGATTCCATTTCTGAAATTAGGTCAAGTTTACGGTTTGATTTCAGACCGAAAATAGAAATGGAAGTCTCCAATTGCGACACAGTGTTCATTTATTCCCAAATGACAACGCAAATTTTCATATTGTTGTTTATGTTCTCCTGAATTTTAGTGTCAGCCTACTAAAAGCCCACCAAAATGCAATTTTTTGTTATCCCGAAAGTATTTCTTGAATCAGGGAGAACAATTCGGGTAAACTCTTAAAAAATGCAATTTTAAAATGTTCATTTTGTCGCTGTCAGGTTCTCAACCGACACGAGTTTGCGATAGCGATGTATGTTTATCATAAGTTTGTATCGGTCATAAAAACAGAGCATAATGTTCATAACAACGCAACATCTTGTTCAGCATAATAGATACTTGATTCTGTGTAATGTAAAATGGAGAATTATCGTACCGTCGTACTAGTTAACAATCCTGTTACTGTACTCTACGAACACAGATATTAGGATTCTATCTTATGTTCCTAAAAGCTACAGGAACTTATGAAGGCTTATTAAAAAATATTATTGCTAACAAAATTATTATTAAAAATGTTACCTGATATTTTTAACACAGTTGTGAGTAAACAAAAAAGATACCATTCTTTTTTCATGTTTTTCATATAATTCACTTAGAGAGAAATCGCCATAATGTTCTCTGCTCGTGATATATACTCTGATACACGTGCTTTGCCTCGAAAAATAAGGCGGCGATTGAATGGATATATGTATGGCAACTTGCAGAGAACAATGTAGACAAAGGAGCAGTGTTACGAACTCGAGATATTGAATGCCCTGCTAGTTTTCCTATATGCTACAGAAAATTATACAGAATGCACATTTGAATGAAAATCAAAAACTCGCCGCTCTAAAAATATACTAGTAATGCTCATGCAAAACCATTTTACTGAAATTAATTACTTTGACTTACCGATGTTGATGATAGCCATAACGATCTGTTTCTTATTTATGCTTTGTATGTATATTCCAAGGTGTTGTCTGACGAAATTATAATCTACTATCTTAGTGAATAGCCTTCTACCTTAAATTTTTTAACAAAATCAGAGAAGAAAGCTTTTTATTACTTGATTCGTTACCTTCATTGGGTTACAATGTCCCTGACTACTCTATATGTATGTACTAGTACCTCTATTAATTATGTTCATGGAATAGTTCATACTAGATGAATGAACGGTGCAACTCTCACGTGCGTCTGACTTGATCAACCTTTTAAAGCATTTGATTCTCCTGCCCAATCTGCCTGATAAATGATAGAGCACTAATTTTATACCACCTACGCCAGGCAATTTAACTCGGTACTTTCCCTCTCGCGCCCTCGGCGAGTTGATGTATAGTGCTCTCTCAAATCCCTCTTGTCTATCACAATCCATTACGTTGATGTGCTCACTTCCACCAGCGTCATGGGATCGATTCGAAGCCAAATTTAAATGGACCTTTGTGCCGTGTATTTGCGTCAGCTAAAAGAGGACTCGGGGCGGTCATTAGCTAAGCCCGAGCGAGTGCGTTCGTTAAAAGAATGAAGAATAAGCTGACCGTGTACTCGTTTGAGTGAGACCCGAAACGACTGCGGCTTTGGATGAATTGGGTCCTCACAGTATAGAAAACAGCAAAATAAAAAAGGGAGCGATTATAAAATTTCCAAAACATAATTTTAAAAGCATTACAGAACCTCGTCGTTTTTTCTAAAATGAATATTACAGATTTTTAAAATGAGATTTTCATTATACTACGT
This sequence comes from Trinorchestia longiramus, assembly GCA_006783055.1. Lineage (NCBI taxonomy): Eukaryota > Metazoa > Arthropoda > Malacostraca > Amphipoda > Talitridae > Trinorchestia > Trinorchestia longiramus. The sequence continues at coordinate 13,220 of VCRD01005059.1, forward strand.
TTGAACGTACATATCAAATAAATTTTCTTTTATTTAATAGCATGAACTATTACTAATGATCATACCTCAAAGCATTCAGAGTTCGGCTGACATGAATAGTAACGCTTTATCAGAGAGTTCAGTGAAGCAACTCCCAACAATTAAACATAGACAATGTTTCTTACTGTCCGTCCAAGAAGACAAAAAATTGGCTCACAAATTATTTTCTGCGTGCTATTTTTGTAATAATGGTAGTATCAACAAAGTATTTGATCATGTTCGCATCAATGTGATATAGGTCGTTTCAACATAGCCAGACCTGGAGTTTACACCAGCAAGTTTAAGCAAACTCTCATCAGCATATTGCCGTGAAGGGAAATCAGAACTCGTAAATCGGAAGATGTTTGTTTGCTGTCATTCAGCTGCTATGTGTAGAACAAACATACATGTATCTCTGGCTTAAATAATGTATTTCTGAATGTTTCTTACTTTATTGCATATTAGCCGGTAATAGAAATATATGTTTCTGTGGAAGTGTCATGAAACACAGCGGGAAGACATAATGCTTAAAACTACGAGAACATTGACCCTCAAGTCTACTATTACTGATCAAGTTAAAAGAATAGTGAAACACGCATTTCATCCTCTCAACACACATCACAAGCATGCGTGATGTGGCCATGACGACACACGAAGAGAGAGAGGCGAGCCAGCAAATCTGAGGTGATGGTATGCTCGGTCACATCAGAGTGGCCACAGATTCTATTGGCTTTACGAGCCCCATTGTCCCATGACGGCCATTCTCTGATGTTCCTCTGACCATCTCGGCTTCTTCAAGAATAAAATAACCCGTTCCCCCGAGCTCGTCCAGGGCAGATAAAGGCACTACACCGTAGCATACAATCCTCTGTAAGAATAGCTCCTTCTTGCGTTGCTTAATCTGATACAACTTTCAGATAAGAATCAATTATTTGAAATACCGAACAATTTTTCATATTTTTAGCCAAATAATACACGGATGTTTAATTGGTAATACAAAATCGTTAACTCTGTATGAAATGAAAAGCGATTTGCTGCTGCAGCGCCAACAGGTATTCTTTACTTCGCTGGAGGCTTGCTGGAAAGTTACAGTCACGCCTCATTGATTTACACTCACCGTGCAATTCATCATGCTAAGCACAACACGTACATCCGCATATAATAGCATGTATAAAAATTATTTACCAAGAGTTCATTTGAGAAATCTCACATAGCTGTGAGATGACCTATCTGCCGTGGCGTATTGGCCGATTTTCGAGGTAAAAAACTTGTGTTCTGCTTCACCAGTTAGTCACGTGCGAACTGATGATAAAATTTACAATAAAATAAATCAACAGACGTTACGATATGATTTTTTATCGGATGTCTGGATAAAACGTGTGGATGCTTCGCAAATTCTTTCGGTTAAAAATTTATCAAAAGTGATGATATAATTAAATATTACCGCTAATTCAGTTCATCTCATGTCCCGAATGTATTTTTCTCGTGTCACTTATGGATAGGTATTCCAAGGGAATTAATAATTTAGCATTGCTACAGTTTGACCCTTCTGCCTGGTACCACTTTTCTACATCACTCATTTACTGGTATAACTAAGTGATATATGTTTGAGCAGAATTTAAGAATTTTGTGTTCTGATCACACTTATTTTATGAGACTATAGATGCAGATTTGACAGCCACCGTGGTCGAGTGGTCTGCGGCCTGTGTTAGGTATCAGGTCTCTGCTTCGGGCAGAAAGACCGCGGGTTCGAAACCCGGCCATTAATACGAGCTGTTTCTCGTTTAACGCCGTGAGCTCGCATTTATCGGTAAGCCCTCAACTCCCCGTCCATGGACACATCCCAGGATCGTCGCATGGAGCTCACCATCATCCTTACTCTAAGAATGTTAACCTTAAGAATTTGAAAAACCAATGTACTAATGTCTATGTACTGTGTACTTGATTGGAAATAAAGTTGTTGAGTGTGACCCAACAATTTTGTTTTGTCCACAGCTTAGCCACGCTGCCTGACCATCTCTCGAGGGCCACAGTTCCAGCCAGGATGCCAGCGGTTGCGTAGCGGCTTCATCTTCCTGGCGACATCACCGAAATCATCGCCAGCCGGCCAGCATTATCATAATTGTTGTCTTCTCCTCGTCCCTGTCAAGTTGTTCTTTCACTCGTTGTTCCCGCCCACTTTGCTCGTAATCCGCGCATCTTGTTTTTCATCTTCTATCCCGACTGTGCACAAAGTTGTTCTGAAAATTACCTCCTCCTTGATTGCAATTTGACTTCCTTAATTGGTAATGAGTGTAAACGAAGTTATTCATTTTCACAACCTAAACTTAACTTCGTTCCACGTATATCCCCTGTCACATCTACATTGTTTACAATGCCCGTAAAATTTCCGTTTGTTACTAAGTTTTCAACGTAATATACAATTTATGAGGTTTCTATCAGCCAAATTTTTCCTGAAAATATTGCTTTAACGAATGAGGGTCTGTCTTCGATGCACAATTGTATGGATAAATTTTTTTCAATTTTGAACAGACATTTATACTCAGAAATCATTTCACTTTCACTACTTGCAAGTAATCCGTATAGTAGTTTTTGCTTCATCGCGTTCTTTAGAGTAAGCTGAAATTGAAGGTTTTTAAGTTGATCAAATTGATTTCACATCATTTCAATCTACTTGCTGACAACTTTCTCGTCGTTCACAGTTCTACGCAAAGCAATTGCTGACTCCAGCTGTGCCCTCGAGATCGTGTGTGATTTTCTATGTGAAAACAGAAATACCCACTCTGTTAGTGTGAACAATGACTTTGAACTCTAAAAATACCTTTCGTAAATATGAGTAGTAAGTTCTGCGAACTGTTATAACTGTGGCCAGTCAATGGATATTTCCTTGAAATAACAGCTGTTCACTGCCACGAACTATTCAAATATTTATGTGTGTTCCTTTCCACGTTTTTCGAATCTTTTTTAGTATTTTGGCGTCTTTCACTTCTCATTGTAAGGTCACATCATTTCACTATCAATAACATTGAAAATACGAAACTCGACTTCAAAGTGGATCATGTGCACCCCTAAAGCACACACCGAACTGCGCCAGTACGTACAGGCTCACTGTCCTGTTGGTACTACCTATTGCTTGATAGAATCTTATCGATGGCTAGACATGATCCAAAGGCTTCATCTATTTCCTGTCTTCACCCAGACGTAAGCTTGATATTAGAAGAATCGAAGGTCGTGCAGACAAAATATGTAATCTTACATTGCAATTATTTAAACGTATTATTGATAAAAACGTATGATTATCAAATTCGTGAGTCTTGAAACGGGAAAACTAATTTTGGTTGTTTCATATATAAGCAATGGTAAATTATAAATACTTTAATTGAGGTTAAAACTAAAGATAGGAACAATATAATTCACTGCTTCGTATTTCTCTGGTTTTTAATGGTTTATAGTAAGATTTTGTCTTGAAATGTATAATGAAATGAAGAATAGATACGAGAATATCTTACACAGACATATTTTAACTTTCACTTTACTACATTCAACTGAACCATGATATAAAAGTAATTAACGAATAAACTGTAGGGAACGATGGAGGATCATTACCTAAAATAGTATTTTCACTTAGTTTCTCACCAACACTTTAGGGTGATTCGGATACAGGTCACCGCAATACTTTCACTTTTCAGGTTCGTGTAATTACAAATTAGCATTTTATCTGTTCCAAATGTTTATATCATTGTTAATGAAATGAAATTGAATTCACTGAAAATTTTAATAGTATAAGAATTAGCTTGAGATTTAAGTAGTGCTAGCACTAAATTGTTTTAAATTATCCATAGATGACCGTCCGAGTGTCTCTCTGCTCAGGTGCCTCTGTTGGTCTAGCACTGCAACAGCAGCAGCGCACTCATATCACTCGAACTGATCATTACTGAAATCGAAACTGATTATCAGAACTGTAGCTCTCAATGGTATGTCACAATACATATTTTAAGGAAGGGATGCTTTAAGCCCATCTAAAGACAGGGAAATGAATTTAATATTAACGAGAAAAATTAAGTTTCACGAGTATAATAAGGGAAAGTTAATTCTTACTTTTAGTTCTTCGCAGATGGTTCATTGACTGAAATAGTGAAAAATGAAAAATAACCTTTTCGACATACTGAGCGGAGTTACAGCCGAACAATGTTCTGTAAATAGAGTTAGCGCTATATTCCCTCGTTCCATTTTGCCTCTGGGCTGAAGCGAGTAATCTAGCAAGGGAAAGTGAGCAAATATCTGCATCTAGCTAAACAGAGTCCGTTAAGCTAGAAGCTCCACTCTCCTGTGAGGAGCAGATAAAGAAGTGAGAAACGTCTGCCAGCTTGTGAACATCTGCCTTCAAACGATGCTGCACACGTTCAGCTGGATAGAATTGAGTGTTTGCTCCCTCCTTATCATACATAGCATTCAAGTATCTCTGAACCATTATTTCATATCCTGCTACTATGAGACTATCACCATTGTTTTTTGTTTTTGTTCTAGTTACTGTACAGAATCGTTTTCTTGTATAAAGATTTTATCTATGAAATTTTACTGTTCTTAAAAAACACATATTTTTAGCCTAACTTTTAAGCCTGTTTTCTCTTTCATGTTTGTAAATATGTAACTTTTCTTCCACTAGTCTTCTGTTGAATTGAAATAGTATATCTATACATGGTCGAGACGGCTTGTATACCATGTTTAGTGATTTCGGCAGAAGTGCGGTCTAGCTTTAGTCTCGGTTACATGATCAACATCTAGTAGGAGTGATTGCCAAGATAATTCATAGTACAGCAAGATCTTGCAAGATGCTGTGCTGAAGATGGAATTTAGGTTACGAGGGCGATGATAAAAAATCAACTTGCATACTTTGGATTTATTTAAAAAATGATCGAATTTTTGGAGCCTCAATTTAAACACCTCAATAAAAGCGTAAAGCGTTCTGTTCAAAAAGAAGCCTTTCAATACGGGATCTGTAGATTGATTCAATAAAAAATTCTTCGAAAAAAATAAAAATAAAGAGTTGCATAAAATTTGTATTTTAAAGATAATTTTCAATCCGGCCTGAATAGGCAATAGTAACGACTTTTCAAACCGCAATAATACAGGAGAAAAAGACATTTCTTGCCTATAATACCGCATTCTTATACTTTATATAACAAAGAGCGGAACCGAGGTGAATGGCGTAACATAATTTCGACTAAGTTGTTTTTGATGCGCCGAAAAAATTCCGAATTCAACCCCACGCTTGCACCAGTTTTTTCGTATGAAGTTTTGAGAGTATTGTTTTAAACTAATAGCCCATTTTACATGTATTCATCAACTTAAAATAAATTTTTTGGTCGGTATTTTGAAAACTCTATTATGAGGTGAAAATCTAAATCTTTTTACAAATTTTGAAGCTCTTTCTAGAGTCTACGAAAATATTAATCTGTGTAAATTTTGAGCCCTCTATTCTCTGATAGTCTCGATCCATGCCTGTTTAATTTCCCAGCTAAGATATCAGTAACTAATGACGGTTCTCGTAGCTTAAAGAGTTGTTCATACACTCTAGCTAAGATTTAACGTTACGGATTCGAATAAGTCTTGTCTCTTAATTAGGTGCAGCGAATATTCTGAGCTTTTGGCGTCCTTCTGTGCTATATTAGACCTGTAAGAAAAGAAGGTGCGTTGTGCATTGTGATGATGGCTAGGCATTCGTACCAAGCTTTGGTTCCAGCACGCTGCATCAGCATCCCGCCCCCTGCTTTTAGGTAAGCTCGCTGTGCACATCATCTATTAAGGTACCTCCTCTATTCGTTGTCTTCGGACTGGAAGAGTTCGAGCATTAGTAAAAGCAACAAGCCTTCCTCTCAAATTTGTTCGTATCTCGGCGTTGACGCAATTGTTGGATTGGCAGATACTCAACTTTGGGGTCTAATTGGCCGTTTCATCATGAACGGCTGTTCATATGATCATATTATGTACGTGTTCACAAAGCAGCTTGCCTTATCCATTCAGTGTAGTACTTCTGGAGGAAATAGAAGTGAGGCGACCGTAACCTGTCTGATATGATTCAGAATATAGATTAATTTACAATAACTCGGACTTTCATCCAATTAGCCACACAATTATTTTAATTTTATATTTTTGTCTCTAACACTACCTTAATGCTCTTTTTGTCAAGGATGAAGTTATTCTGTAATCATATTGATAGTTTTCTTAGTTAAATTTGCCCGAACATTCTTACTAAGGGATAAATTTGTATCGTTTGGTCACTGCTATCATATTATGTAGAATTATTTCCTACATAAGAGTATATTAGGTAGGAATGCATGAATTGGGTTGACCCATGTAGAATGAAATGCTGCGACTGCGAGTTACCTCACATCCGTGCTAATGTCGTTATAATTCACTGTGTCATGCAAATGGAGGCTGTCACTGTACGTCGCTCCAGTATAAAATTTGCAAAAGAGCCTAAACTTCACCATCTCTGTAGTTATACCTTTTTTGTATACTTTTTAATGAATAGATATAAATATGAACGGATGAATTCGAACTAAAATGCACTAGTTGTAAACGTGTAGTGTATTTCTCAAACTGCAGTAATGCGAGACTGGGAACTACTCGTTGAAGCATACATTATCGATCGTTTAGTGCACGATTTGATTTGAATTGTTTTGAAATTTCCTAAAATTTGTAGTACCAGAGATGGTTGATGAACGTTTTGACGCGGAAAAGCTTCGTAAGCTTCCAAGACGCAAGAAACTAAAGTACAAATCGCGTTGACTTGGTCGCTTGAGTGAGGTTGTTACCTTTCCTTCCTGTAGATTATATTATTATCTGATTGTAATCTTAAGGAAATAAGGTTGCTAGTTGGTGGCCTCTGACTTACACTCACTACATCAAAACCTCGCTCTCAATAACTACCAGCGAAGTTGAGGTTTAATCTTTCATCGAGTTTCTAAGTACATAGAAACTCCGATACTTACCTGGTTAGCCTTTGTATCCTGACCCAAATCAGTTTTTTTCTGGGCCTTCCATTATTTATTTCTGAACTCTGCTTCAGATGTCAGACATAAATTTATAAACCCTTCCATACAATGTCAATGAAAATCGTTCAATTAAGTGTACACGAAATCCTTCTCAAAATGAAGTGACTGTAAAAAGAGAACACGGCCTGCCTGAAGTGAGGATGAGTTATCCCTTCGCCGCGTGTACATATCCCGAATCTCGAAGCAGTGATGTCCAGAAAGCTTCTCTCCGTTGTCCGAGAGGCTTTGCTCAAATTCCATAGAACCCTTGCGTATTAAGCAAAATATAAAAGTACTTGAGTGCGTGCACTTAGAGAGCTTTCGTTCTTTACACGTAGTGGGTAATACACATGTTGCACTTAGTGAGCCTTTGTTATTGATAAGAACACTTAGAGCTTTTGTTGAATGTGCTTAGGCCCCTGCTTTCCAGTGGTGTACCTTCTGTTTAACATTAAGACCTCACTCAGGGAAGTCGTGTTCTCTTTGCCACTGACACTATATTCTCTGAGTCATGCACAAAAACATTCATGTGCCAAATAATAATCACCAGTGACCATTTTCATCTCTAGGAATGAATGGTACACACAATTAATATTCACTGATTTCAAATGTTTTATAAAACTTGATCTAAAATGATTTTTTTAATTCGGTCTAAATTTTATAATGATCACCGAACAACATACGTATAGTTTGGCTCCAATAAAAATCAGAACGAACACTTCTTAAGTTTTCAGTACTCATTATTTTCAACTATTTTTCTACGCACTTGAAAAATAAATTACAAACTAAAATGAGAATAAGCACGTAGAGTGTTGGGAAAAACTAGGATTTCTAAAACTATCCTTGATATTGTACTGAATTCGTACGAATCTTTTGATTTAGATTAACCTCGTCAAAAACCTCTGTCAATTGTACAGTTGCCTCACAATATAGTTCTGCTTAAGTCAACGTTGATGTCCTATGACTTCCAGTGCACAAACATGAGGTTACCCTGATCAATTTTAGTGTGTAAGCTATCGATTCACTATTTAGAAGGATACCTAATACTTTCACCCACAAAAATAGCGACTATATTACGGATACTCAAAATCGTTGGCATTCAGAAGCAATAATTTTCAAAATGCTTTTTAGCAGAAAATGTATCTATTACTCAAATATTTGAAGGTATTACAACGCATAGGCCGAATTCTACGAGTGTGAGAAGGTACTGGCTCGTATCTCAATAAAAACTGCTATTGAATTTTTTTAAATGATTTGCTAAAATGGAGCACTTTTTGAATCCAATATTAATTAATAGATATACTGAAGGTTTCCTACAACAAGTCAATAAAACTATCAATCCTACACGTTCGGCCATAAAAAATTCTCTTATTTTCAATGGCTTATAATCTGCTCCATGCTATGCCTTATTTTAACGTTAATTGTCTAATAATTTCCATTTTGAAACGTAATATGTTTTGTTCCGTAGATTGTTGTCTTCATCTTGAGTTTTTAAATTGAGACTTCTCTTTCTGATATCATTTGTTTTGTGCCGTGTAGCCACACGACTTAGAGAAGCATACTGCCTGCCCCTTTTGCTACTGTATCGTGCCTATCTTAGATTACTTACAGTGTCGTAGAGAATATTTCCTAATTTTTCCTCACTGTTGTCAACCTATCACTTCCTCATTCTATGAATACTTGTTTGTTATATTACTCAGAGTTAATTTGCATTCAATTATACTTAGAAGTCATGAGTCAGCATCTATAGATGTAGTGATGTTCATGATGTTGCGCTCTAAATGTTGCCTTCAGTGAGAAAGACTGGGATCGCAGTTGTTTATTTTTCAAGTGACGTTAGACTTCGAAATCGAACGGACTTTCACTTCAAAATGGCGTTTCCCTGATATTAAAATCATTTAGTAAAGAAGTGCCAATTTCGCGTAAGTCACAACCGCATGTCGACAAGTTTAACGAAATACGAACACAATTGCACATGAAACTCGAGAGCGCTAATACAAGTCTTTTATACCTAATAGTCTTCTATCTTCTGAAAGAGGTAATCGAAGAAATTTTCTTCAGCGTCCCGACCTTTTTATGCATTTTAAATTTCTACGCTAAAATGACAATAGCAATTCATAGGGAACTTCTCAAAAATTCATTGGCTGCATCTCATGACCGTTCCTTGAAATGATTTTAAATTTGAATTAAGAAGCCATCAAACACTAATTTGCTTTCAACTATTGAACATTTAGAATTTCAACGCAAATATTTTCTACAATTAATTAAGAATTGTCTAGAAACTTCGAAATTCGTAAGCGGTGACTTGCGACTTAATTGCGGACGCTATTTACGTTGCGTGCTGTACATAGCGAGCTTCATGAATTTGCATGATGGAAAGCGCCCAACTTTTATCAACGATCAAATGTTTTGTCTCTGCTGACTTTCTAAAATAAGAAGCTTTCTCTCTATCTTATTTGCCTGTTTGCTAGATCTCTCCCACGTTGTTACTTAGAAAGATAGCTTTACTTCATTATTCACTATAGCAATCTTAGGCGAGTTAGATTATTGTTATTTATATCGAAGAGTCTAAGAATATTTTCATCAAATCTCAATTTCTTGCAAGCGCTAAGATTGCAAGAGGAAAGAAAAGATCAGACTGCGTGAAGTGATATTCAATTCTTACGATTGTACGTTCAGTGGCGGAGGTCCATAGGTATCTCAGGGCTCCTTCTCAGTGTCTTACGCCCTCTGCTCTTCATACAGATTTCTCCGCTCCCGATTTTTGTGAGTTCTCTACCTCTATATCCATAGTTGAGAACGAGAACTTGAATTTGCAGACAATCCAAATACGTTCCAGAAAGGAACTCTATTTAATTCGTTGAAAATGGATGCGAGCACTTTATTCACTCACTGTTCTGATACACATCCAATCGAAATTATGAGTTCTGCAGTTGTCAAGTGCAACTTAGTTGATTTTGTTTAGGCAGATTTAGTACCAACAGCTTTACGATGCCCACTCTGGTGTGCATTTAGCTGTTTAAAGTACTCCCCCTCGTACCTCCGAAATTCAAGAATGGTAACAGAATATTTCAGTATCCGGCGAACCCAATAATAATGTTTTCCTATTTCAGCTTTCAATAGATGCACAACTACTCGTATTTCTTGATATGGTAATGCTCGAATTTAATATGTTACACTTAAATTTCCTGGTATGCATCCCATTCCATATTTTGTTCGTCAAATGGCTTAGAAAAAGGGTTCCGAATTTCAACTCATAAAAATCCTTTAATTGACATTTGTTGTTCAAAAACAAGTGAGCAATCCAGCGAAGAACTCGTAGGCATCTTAACACGTTGAATGCGATTGTCTAGCCGGTGCAAATCTTTACTTTGTACCCACAGTCGCTAGAAAGCTTTGAAAAAATTACAGAACCTAACCTGAGTGACCCACCGGTGGGTCGTATCGCACTTAACGTGTTAAGTACGATAAACATAATGAAATTATGCATATCAAGACTCAGCTATGAGTTGCTTTGTTAGGGCTACAGCGCAGCTAAACTTTTCGTCGGTACGTAATAGCACTTCTATTTCTATTGCCTCTGGATGTTGAAGGATAATTGTTGATGGGCCGAGATAGTCTCTGCAAGCGCCTGGTGTGGTACCCATAGTGTTGTATGGTCGTAGTTAGAAGCGGACTACGAAGCGATTTAATAGTGCAAAAATTTGTGCAGTTGATGAACGTTTGAGTATGTTTAGTCACAGCAGACCGGTACGATCACAGAGTCAGCGCAACTGCTAAGAGAACAGCTATGAATACATCGGTATTGGGTTGTATTTAACGTGATTACCTAGCCAGTCTCCAGCAAAATGTTTCAAAAAAGCAATAATGATATTCGTACTTTGAAAATAACATCCGTAATTGTAACCTGAAGGCTCGACTGAAGTGAATGGGTTTAGTATTGTAATACAGGCAATGTGTTCATTGTATTACTATCAATCGGTAAAGTTCGGAAGGGCAGTTAAGTTTCTTTTAACAATGCCGTGTGAAACGGCAGCTCTGGATACAGTTACCAACCGTCGTGTTCACAGCGAGCAAAATAAAGTTAAATTTGCGTGCTGTGAACACGACTGTAGCGACATCTAGTCAGTTACGAGTAATGATGTAAAATTACCGTTTGGCGAAAAAGAACATCTGTGTAAAATATTTTGGTGCGGAAGATTCTGTTTACCTTGCATATTTAGAACGAGAACACCAATTTGCCTGATTTCACAATTTCAAGAAAGCGTTGAGATATTTCGACCTTCAATATTAAATTACCAACGTGTAGGACGACTAGCAGTCAATAATCCACTGATGCTCACAAACCTTCGACATAACTCCAAACGTGTCATCCAGCCTACCGAGTGATAATAACAGGCGCTGTTACTAAATAAACAGTCGTTGCAAAAAATGTTTTGAAGAATTAGGGATAAAAAATGACAGGTACTGATTTGATGTCAGTCATCGACACCGGGAAGCACACAGGTAACGCGTTGCATCGCTGCTGTAAGAACCAACTCCTAATATCAATTAGAATAATTCTCCCAGTTGTGAGTAAACATTAGCGATGCCCCCGTTGCTAGTCTTGACGGTATTTTAACACCTTGCCTAGTGACGGTGGCTCTCGCTGGCGTTGAGTTCACAGCACGCCAGTTTGCCTTCACATGCTATGAACACGAGAGCTGGTAACTGCATCCAGAGCTACCGTCAGTAGACACAGAGTTAAGCCACCGAACAGTCAGCGCCGTTCCTGTTGTTGTGCTGCAGATGTGAATGAGAGTGTTGAAGACTGCCACTTATAGTTGTTTCAGACAGGCTGTAGAGATTTTGAAGCGAGGAGCATGCTACACTGCCACTACTACGTATAGGAATAACTATTTTTTTTCTCGTTCAAACTTGCCAGTAAACCAGTGTTGCAACTCTCACATGAACGAGGCAGTTAGGCCGCCGCTTGTTTAGCGGACTTAATTCCTTATTGTTCTATAATTCCATCATCAACTGACATGCTACATCATACCACTTGTAGATAAAATTTGTAACAGAAGAATAAAAAGCAATATTGTATTTTGTTTTACTCATCCTGTCATCGTTTTGAAGTATATACAATAGTTTTACGCTTTTACTCAGCACATCTTACAGCGTCTTCACAAAAACAAGGCTATCGAAAATGAGTGGGACTCAATCATCTTCCTCCTGTTGGTCATCCTAACAAGAGTAAAAGCTAAGAGGAGCAACGAATGATAATCTAGCTGTTATATTAGATCCAGAGCACACTTTGCCCTATCGAGTCTGCATTCGCGTCATTAATTTAGATGAAAAAATAAACTTTCTCCTTCAGCACAAACATAAAAAGAACTTGGTAGCTGTGTATACATAAAATGGTTTTGCTGTATATCAGAGTTCCTGGGACAAACACAGCCGGCAAATCTCATGAAAAGACCTGTGTAACATGTTTGTTCGAGCAGACTCGGAACAGTCAAAAGAGCTGTTCTTGGTAACTCGGGAGTTTAAGGCGTGTAATTTCATATTCTATTATAGAACGTAAGCCCACATTAAACGTGTAAGAGGAATGTACGCCTCCACCTTCGATTCAAGCCGCTTACTTAAATACTAAAATTATAATTTTCTACCGATGAAACTACTTTTTATGCCCACGGTAAGTAAAAAGTGTTCGATTTACTCGATGAGGCCAGAAGAGTAAGAATTGTAACGAGAACATATATACCAAATGACAGTTCTAAACTGCTCAAGCACACTCAGATTCAGGAACACCGCTTATCAGAGTCTGACACAATGCGGTTGTGGCATAGAGTTTAGTGATAATGGAAAACTTACCTGAGCAATTGGGTCACCTAAGAATAACCGTATCACAACGTAAAATCTCATTCGAAATCCCTACATATCTGCCAACACAACCATCTCGTACATGAAACACATACCACTTGACGAGATCAATAGGCATTCAAACAACTACCATTTGAAAACTTTTCCAGTACTATATCACCCAAAAATTTCCGTCTCTCACTCTTACTATACGTACAACAATACACTGAAAAGCTAGCGCTCTGTAATGGGCGTAATAAGAAACGCCTTCCAGGTCTTGTCACGTCATAAGAATATTAACCATGGGTGGCACCTGGTAATAGAGATACAGGATGTTCCATCTCGGGCCATGTTTTTCCAGATATAGTCGAAGACTTATGTCATCACTATACGCCCCACAGAGTTACGTTAGAGCAGTACTTTAGGTGGTTAATTTAGCTTTCTTTACACCTCCCACTACACCTGAAGGTTCTAGCCGTTGTACACAGAGTTATACATATTACAATTTAGAGAAGTACAATTATCTTATCTGCTTAAGAAATGGGAGGTTGAAGAAGAAGTACAGAAAAAACTGTAGATCAACAGTAAGAGGAGTTGAAAAATGAAGAAGAAAGTTGAGGCTGCGACGACACTCGTGCAGAAAGTTCGTCGTAAGTATATCAGACCTCCCCCATGACACAGGTAGAGAAGTAGACACAGGAAATGATGAGTCCCTTACTACAGAGTGCGGCAACATAACTTGACTCACAACAGTCTCCAGTACCACAACATAAGTTGCTGATTCTGATGTGAGTAACGAAGGTTACCGCCGAGAAGCGCTACTTCCCAATATTCCCTGACGAAGACCGACATTAAAAATGCTTACCCACGATGAGTTCAGGAATCCTCCACGTCATCAGACGAGCGCCAAGTCCATAAAGTTACGCTTAGGGACAACTCGTTCAGCACACTCGAGCTGGTGGAACGTGTAAAAATCGAATAGATAAATTGAACTGTTTTCTTCATTCCCGGGAATATTTGGAAATCGAATTATATAAGATAAATATTAAGTATTTAATATTTTTCTAGAAAATACGACCCAGTTTCGAACAGAAACCAAAATTTAATGGCCATTAGTTGTTTTCATCGTAAGGATGTCATTCTTCTAAATTTAAACAAAACGTTTTCAACGACCGAATGAACGTTGTACCTCATCTTTATCCCTTGCCTCAGATATGGGCAGTTAGGAGCTCCGTATAATATTTTGTAGCTATATGCAGTGTACATTACAACTTTAGGATACAGAAGAGCATCCTCATACCGTACTAAACATTCCGTAAGGTGATCCTTACCTAAATTGATTCCTAGTTTAAGTTTTCACAGGCATTTGCTACACTAGATGGAAATACCTTGAAATGAACAACCTTGAATTATCTAGAGCAGAACTAGCGCTAACTCTGTCGTTCAGAGTCGCTATTGGTGGTTTCAAATTCCCCGTCTGCCTCGTCTTCGGTGACCCAGTCGCTGGCCTCGGCTTCATCAAGCCCAGCGTCGCGGCCGTTGATTTGTACGGATAACACAACTGGGGGTGTGCTATCCCCTGATAAAAAACTGCTGAAGTCGTCATCGTCGTCGTCCACGTCCTCTAAACCTATGATGTCATGGAAGCCATGCACGAGGCCCTGTATCAGAGCTGCTATGCCTCCTTCTTCAGGAACAGCAGAATCGTCCTCGAGTTCCTCGAGAGACACAGGTTCGTAAAGATGGATTTCCTCCTGAGCCGTAACAGCGCCTGGAGTGCCACGACTGGACGAGCTTCGTGGGGCCAATCTGTTGGCCTCTGACTCAGAACTAGAGGCTTCAGACATGCTTGACGCAGCGGAAACAACCTCCATAGCTGCTGTCAAGGGAGTCGATGGAGAACTAGCGGACGTAAACACTTCCATAGCTGATGCCACGAGAGAAGGAGAAGAACTGGTAGCGGCAGCCGACACGACTTCCATAGACAAGGTTGAATGGGCTGGAGAACTGTTAGACGCAACCGGTGTTGACGAAGAGCCGTTGGATGGAGTAGGTGATAAGTTTGATGCTGAAGGAGTTGAACTATTCGATGTATGGAAATCTGTTAGTGCTGCAGCGACACTTTCATTCGACACTGGATCAGCAAGCGGAGGAGACGCTGCAACAATGCCAGTGTCTAGAAAGAAGTTGGAAACAATAAGCAAACAAATTCTTCACGTTGGTTTTTTAACAATAGCGTCATGGCACTCGCCATAAAAATTCCAACCTCCAGTGCATACAATAAAAATGCAAGTTATCACATATTGAATATTGTTTAAATGTTTTGTTTGGACATAAAATGCTCTAAATCTCAGGCATAACGAGGAACACGCGGGCAACAGTCAATCATGTCAATGAACATACTTATATCATTCCCAAAATAGTAACTCTCAATTATCCAATTAAAAGTCACACTACGTAAGTTCATGACTCGTGTATGAAAAAATGCAAGTTTTCTGCTCACTAACAAGAATAGAAAAGAGTAAACTCTAACTATAAAAGAAATAGCAACGAAATGGTGTACAAGCGCAACTATACAAAGATGTGTAAAAGCAAGTAAAGCAATAAAACCAACTCGATAAATCTTGTCCTATGGTGCAGTGATACACAAAGCGGTGATCCGCATAACGCTATCTGGTATCAACAAGATAGACCTAGGGCTCATCTGGTGAGTTGGAAAATAATGCGTTTCTAATTGTCCTAAAAAGAAATCTATGACCTACTGTGTTTTCTAATGCACTTTTAATCAGTTTTTGTGCAAATAAGCGCAAATAATTTTTTATATAGTTTTTGGAAAAAACGTAAGACATACCCTTACGATATTTTTTCACTAAAATTCAAAATCGCTTTAAACTCTATGAAACTCCGTCTATAGACAAATATAGGTGGATGCACTATCTTAAAGTGCTTAAAGCACTTTTAATGTTTTTAACTAGAAAACATTAGATCATAGATTTCCGTTTGTAACAGTTAGAAACGCATCTATTTTCAATTTACCAGAAAGTAGTTTTTACAAACAAAAGTTTTGCAATCTGTAGCAAAAATGAGAGAACACTACACAAAAACTGATATGTTTTTCATGGTCTACGTACGAATATTTGCATATAGACGGAGTTTTAAAAAGTTTAAAGCTATTTTGAATTTTAGTGAAAAATATCGTAAGGGTTTATATAACTTTACGTCTTTCAAAAAATTATATAAAATATTATTTGCGTTTACTTGCACAAAAACTGATAAAAAGTTCATTAGGAAACCATTAGGTCATAGATTTCCGTTTAAGACAGAAACTCATCATTTTTCAATTTATCAGAGCGTACTTTTTACCAACAAATGTTTTGCATTCGCTGACAAATATGCAAGACAGGTGTGCAAAAACTGATGCGTTTTTCGTGATCTAGGTACAAATATTTGCATATAGACGGAGTTTCACAGAGTTTAGGACGATTTAGAATTTTAATGAAAAAATATCGACGATAGTCACGTTTTTTCCAAAAATTATATAAGAAGTTATTTGCACAAAAAACTGAATAAATATGCATTAGGAAATACATTAGGTCAAAGATTTCCGTTTAGGACAATTAGAAACGCATCATTTTCCAATTTACCTGATCGTAATTTTTACCAACAAAAGTTTCGCATTCGATGGAAAAAATCAGCGACAGTTGTACAAAAACTGATGTGTTTTTCGTGATCTAATTATGAATATTTGCATAGAAAGAAAGTTTCATCGAGTTTAGAGTAATTTTAAATTTTAGTGAAACATTAGGTCAGACATCAAGTCCCCTTCCATAATGAAGGGAAAAAAGCTCATAAGGGGAAAAAATCCCGTATTTGCTAGGAATTCGGTGCCTTTGGTATTCATCATACAATGCTTAAGATACATATATTTCTATTCCATCGAAAAGTTAATACTTAGCGTCAGATAAATACTTTACTCCAACTTATTGGTATTGTCATGTTGGAAATTAATTTTTCGTATCTAGACCATATTATATTAGGGACAGAAAATATATTGATAAATAAATACACGTTGGCTTTCCTAATGCATGGTATCGACGAAAAAAGTGTACATCGGGCTCAATGATACTGATACCGAGGTAATTCATTGTAAATTTTAATGTAAACAAACAGCATTGTCTGAACAGAGGTTTTGAAACTCCTCATTCAGAACATAATAGGTACATTGTAACCTTACTGACAGACTAAAGATAATTGACACCAACTGACATCTAACTTGCACCGACAAAATTCTGAACTCACTTTTTTTCTTACGAAGAAAGCTGCCCGCCGCTCTGGAGGTGTTGTAGGAGCCACACAGCTTGCACTTCAAGCCATCGATATGGAAGAGCGTGATGCTGTCCTGAAAACAATATACAATATAGTTCATGTTGTGACTTAGCAACATGATAAGAGTAGGTCAACTTTTGAGCAATTCACTTTATAATAATACACAATTTAATGCTTGCTTGGTCCGTCTTTCTGCCACGCTCTTAAGGATTTAGATAGGAGGAAATTCGGTGGGGTATGCATGTATTGTGGATACCAAAGGCACATCCTTCACTGTGAAAACTCTTTCGCAAAGCCCGCGTCCACTGGCAAATCAAAAGAAAAATGTCAGTAAAAAATACGGGAATTTTCACGAGTGGGTCTACTAGTAATTAAAAAGAGTGGATCGAGCCTTGCTACATCTTGATTGCAAAGAATTACAGCCTAAGCTACTGACAAAGCGTTGTCAATTGCATTAGTACTATACCGTAAATCGTTTATCAGATAGAATACCATATGATCTGACACTTTCTTCCTTTCAGAATTTCATAAAAAACACTGACCGCAAATATGCGCAAAAAACTCGCAACTACTGTACAATTTCTGTAGCGCACTAGCCACTCGAGGAAAAAATTGGGTCTCGTTTCTTGATATAGAAGTTGTGCCAAAGACGAGACAAGAATCAGAAGTTAAAGAAGTGTTTTGTGGGGGCTTTTGCAACACAGCTACATCACAGGTAAATGAAGGATACAGACACAAAAATAGTACAAAACGAAATTCAAGTAGTGAGTCATAAATAAACATATTAGCAGATCGAAATCCTAGCTTGATATTAAAAAACGTTTCATCCGTACCCACGCTCCATTCTCTTGACTAAGGCGAATAATGATGAACATGGCAAATTCTCACAATCGAGACTTTGGTCATTTTTGAGCACGCAGCGCAGTAAGTCGTGTCATACAGACAGACAGGTCTCACACAAGGAGCTCGACACTAACAAGAGGCAGCAGGTACACGGTTAGCCTCTGCACCCAACCTTGTTGCAGTCCCTGTACCTAACCTTCTTGCAGTCCCTGCACCTAACCTTGTTGCAGTCCCTGCACCTAACCTTGTTGCAGTCCCTGCAGTTGACCTGACAGCAGACGCCATGGTAGGAGGGCGGCATGGGAGTCTCCCGGACTATCTGGTCTATCTCTTCCCATTGCTGCACGAGGAACACAAAGTTAGCTTCGTAGTGACGTGTAGGGTAACAGTAGTGTACTTCAGTCACGCACTACAAGGTTTGTATAGTATAAGTGTACCTTTAAGCTTTGCGTTAATATAATATGTAAAGACGATTCTTATGAATCCTACGACTAGAATAAAAATGAAATGATAGTAGTAATATGAGTCAAGTAAAAATATCACGAGATATTAGTCTAGACAAAGAACGAGGTCAGGAACTTCAGACTTCCATGAGCCAGCTTTCAATCGAAGTGTCATTCTTTTAAGTCAACTCCATAGTATGCCTTATAAACAAATTCATAATGCTACCAACCATGAGTTTATTAGAAGCTTAATTTCATAATCAGCATACAGAAATGTAGATTATTCACACACGAAACTAAGAAATATATGGACAAATAGATTAACAACAAGCATTGAAATTTCTATAAATATTTTTCATCAATCCAGAATAACGGTTGCTTACCGGACATTCGCTGGTCATTTTTGTACGAAGGTCGTCCTTTGTCTCAAAAATTTGCACAAGAGTTATTTTAAATGTAAATCAGAGTACAGTAAACAATTTGAAATTTACAAATACAATACTTATTCAATTTACTTTACGTTTACTTGTAAAAATGAGAATTAGAAACGAGGAGAATTTAATTTAAACATGAATTTGTCATAAAACTTAAATATCTTTGGCATATCTTGCGCTCATTCGTTCAAGAACAGTACCCTGGTAATTTCCCACAGAATTATAACTGAAACATGAGAATTCTGGCCATTACCGACACAAGTTACTGCAAAAGTAACTTGCCCACATCAAACCTAAAGTATTTACTCGGGTCATAAGAATCCAAGTCCTCCGCACCCTAGTCCTCTATACCCTAGTCCTCTATACCCTAGTCCTCTATACCCTAGTCCTCTATACCCTAGTCCTCTATACCCTAGTCCTCTATACCCTAGTCCTCTATACCCTAGTCCTCTATACCCTAGTCCTCTATACCCTAGTCCTCTATACCCTAGTCCTCTATACCCTGGTAATCTGTACTGCACTCTAATCCTCTATACTCTGGTTAACTGTAACATAAACTCGCATTTGAACACACCATACCTTCGTCATTTCAAACAAGGATTTGCCACACACAGGGCACGCAAAGATCTTCTGTTTGATGAGCTGCTCAAAGCAGGAGGAGTGCAGGAAGTGGTGGCAGGAGGGTACATGGGCAGTATCTCGGGAGCTGTGAATGTCCTCCAGACACACTGGACACTGGCGCTCGCTGGCACCCGGTATGCACTGGAAACCCAACACACACATCAAAAAAAATTCCGGACTTTCAAGCGAGCGGGTCAGAACATTTGTTATGATCGCAGTCTAGCTTGAATAATGATGAAGACAGATACGATTAACATGCTCTTCTCCAGCTGATTTAATCATTTACAAATGCTGTAACAAGGTATAGGCAGGATGTGCGTAACCACAGAGGCTCCATAGCTGGACTCTTAAGAACTGTACGTCCCAGTTCACCAAAGTGAGACGTCACTGCGCCAGTAGTCAACGTCAAGACGTAGACAAGAGCGACAAAGAGGGAAGAACCAACAACTTGTAGAAAACTTAAATATTAAATACAAGAATAGAATAGAATAGAATAAAATGAGGCTATAGGAACGAACCTTCTGGCCCATTCTTGAGTCGGATAATTACTTCGATAATTATTCAGCTGTTTACCCAAGTCTCATGCCGTATTTCTAGCCGCGTCAACCATGACGGCAGCGGGATTCGAACCCGGGTCTTTCCGCTCGCAAGCAGATTCGCTCACCAGTCGACCAAGCTGGTGATGTGTCGACCAAGCTGGTGATAGCTACAAGCTCGCTAAACTCATCCTGCCTTAATTTGGCTTTTCTCCTGTTGGGTGCCTCGCCAGTTCTTTGCTCCTACAGACGCTCAGTTCGAGTAGACAAGAATTAAGACAAGAAAAAGATAATTCAAATATTTGCTGAGAGATAAGAAAAGTCTAAAAGTCACTGTATTACTGTATATAAATCCTTGAAAGGATCAATTATTATAAATTTATCAGGTATTGACGTACCTGCTAGATGAAACTAAAGTGAGAAGTTAAACTAAAACTAACACCAAATCAAATAAGTTAATTTATATACATATTCATATTCAAAGAATTTTAAAGCACAAGATACAATATCGAAGTGACTACTCTAGATGTCCTTAAGTAGTACAATCCCAATTTAAATTGACACCACAAATCATTTAAAATGCATTACACTCAAAACATAGTTGTATCAAATCACTCTAGTGTTTTTCTTTCGAATAAAACATGTTTTAATACTATCGAGTCAGCTGTTTTTATTTTATTAGCAAATTAAAAGGGCCGGTTACTTTTGAGACCCCCTGTGCAAAGAGCATCCGTAGCCAAAGGGGTATCCACAGTCAAAGAGATGCACCCACAGCCAAAGAGGTGCACCCACAGCCAAAGAGGTGCACCCACAGCCAAAGAGGTGCACCCACAGCCAAAGAGGTGCACCCACAGCCAAAGAGGTGCACCCACAGCCAAAGAGGTGCACCCACAGCTAAAGAGGTGCACCCACAGCCAAAGAGGTGCACCCACAGCCAAAGAGGTGCACCCACAGCCAAAAAGGTGCACCCACAACCAAGAAAACAAGAGGCAGCCTCTATTTAAGAAGAGCCTGGTGTCGGGCTGAGCATGTGCCCGTTCATAGAGGCCAGCACGCACCTGGTGTTTACCAGCCAGGTGGTTAGGGAGGCAACTGCGACATGTGTCACAGTGACTGTAGTTTTCTCTACCCCCTACTCTGCAGATACCACAACCCTCGCAGTGGAACTGGCCGAGCTCTCTGTCGTCGTACAATGAGCACACCATGCACGAGTACTGCAAATATGAGTGCGATTAGATAATTACGATTTACATTAACTAATAACAAAATAAGAATACACAGAAATAGGGCTCAAGAGAAAAGAAGTACATAGTAAAATAGAATAAGTAAGGAATATTTTTTCTAATTTTCAAAGAACGCTCGACAGATATTAACAACCATAAAACTTTGAATTAACAGAAATAAAAGTCATGAGTCAAATAGGCATAATGAGATATCTGAAATTTGATATATTCTTTTCTATATGAATTTCTAGGGGAAGGATATTTTTGACATTTTCCTTTATGAACTTTAATTTCTCTATTACCTTGATATTCATGTGTTAACGACGAAAAACGTAGAAGTTCTCAGATATATTGCTAAGATTTTATTCGTTAGGTTTTTGAAAAAATTTATCCATTGTTAACTTAGTGAATATCAATCATAGAGGCTTACAGACCAAACACTATTAGTCCGCGTCTTCTGACTGAAATCTAGTTCTCTCCTAACACTTCATTTCAGAAGTATTTTTTTAATTTCTAATGTAAAACGTAAGGGCATACCCTTATATTTGTAACATTTTGATTCATTGACACGAGTGATCAGGTAACGTATATATAAAATTTATATTCAGTTGTTATCAACAAAAGAAAAAGTAGTTTTCAAATATTTCTTTTTGATTTTATTCACAAATATTCACCCATTAAATATTTCACTAATACTAACAATAAAGATGTACAACAAAGTAACAACAACCACACCTAGTTTCTTGGATGAATAACAAATATTCTCCTTAAATTTCAACAATACTGGCAACATTTTTTATCCTACAAATTTCAAGTATGAACCGTACGGGATATTTTGAACATTTTCAATGACTTAATTTTTCATTAACCTTTGATATGAAGGTAACATTTGTGTACAAACAATTATAAATATAGCATTTTCAAAGTTTCATTTTGATAATATTTTTTAGTAAAAAAATCGCCTAATGTCAATTTCACCACAAAATTCATGTTCTATTTATCCCAAACCGAAACTGTTATCAAATCATGTTGACTGTAGAATACCATGTTTTCAGATAAACCTTTTAAATCTGGTTATGGTTTTAGAAAAATTCACCTTTTGGAAAATTTAATGATATTAACTAAAAAGGTTTGTAAAAAAACAATTATAAGCATTTCGTCTACAAATTTTCATACGTAATTCTATTCAAATATATCTATACTAATATTAAAACAATGGGAAAGCTCAGTCGAGGACGTGCGCCAACTATTGTTCTGAGTTCATTGATTGTGTTTTGGCCATGTGACGACTGAGACAAACTCCAGTTTTGAAGTTTTAGGAAATTTAACGTACAGATAATCAATAACACGACTGGAATATTATCCTTAAGTGTTTACATTCACATGACCATCGAGGTAAAAAAAACCTGTAGAGGCAGAAGTAAGGCATGCGAGGTAGTTCACATGAAGCACATGTATCATCAAAAGAATGTTATTTCATTTCTAAAAAAGTGTCCCCACCAGGAGTTTGATAAAATATCTTATCCTTCAAGTAAAATCGAAAGTAAAACTCATGTTTGCGCAAATTTAAGGTAAAAGATTTACTGTATATTACGCCCGTGATATAAATGGGAGTGGTAATCACTAAAGAACTCAGTGATCAGCTCTAAGAACTTGAATAACGAACTTAAGAGACACATATGAGGCGTTTTATTAATTATAGATTTATACTTTCTGTTCCACTGCATGGATTCCTTGTTCAATAAGACCGTTGTGGGCTGTGCGCACTCATCGTAAGTATGATTTGTCGTACTCAGAATCATCGCTGAAAATTGTGCCTGGAGCTCAATACATCAATGAAACCTTTCCAGCAACTACAAATAGACACTTGGTCTACGAAAGCATAGTTTTTAGACAAAATCACTAATTTAGATACTCGAATGCCAAAGTATTACCTCCATCAGGTTTAGTTCAAGTTACCGTGATAGTAATTGGTTCTAAATCCAAATTTCAAGATAAGGTTAAAAAAATACACCACGAATCGTAGACCCCTGATAATGTTAGACACATTTTCCCATGCACTTTCTCCCTCAAAGCTAAAGCATATTCCCTATTAAAGTCAAGCATATTCCCTGTTAAAGTTCGTTACTCATTTCAAGTTCAAGCATTTTCCCAATGCAAGTCAGTTTTGCATTCCAAGCTCAAGCAATTTCTCAATTAACCTGTTAAGCGTTATTTACATCATATGATGTTTGTACGAGTTGCATTCTACCGGCAACTTACACCATATGATGTAGATGCGCGACGGTACCACAGCGGCGTTAACATCATATGATGTTATAATGTTTATTAGTTCAATTAGCGTTCTTATTACTGTCATATTACAATTGTAAAATGACAATAGTATTATTATTGTCGAGTGAGCGGTTAACAGGTTAAAGTCAGTTTCTCATTCCAAGTTCAAGCACTTGTCCTATTAAAGTCAGTTCCTGATTTAAAGTTCAAGCATTTTCCCTATTATTGAAGTCCGTAAGAAGTTTCCACATGAAAGTCGTCGCTGACCTTGCCGAAGAGCTGGCCACACTGGAGGCACTGGACAGACTTGGGTTGCTTGGTGTCACACGTGATGCACGCGACGCTCGAGACAGCGAAGCGGTTGACGTTGTGTTCCTCCGCACTGTCGTGGCACAGCCGGCACACGTACGCCCGGTCACATTCAGGACACTGCACGAGGTAAGGGAGTTCATATCGAAGTTTCTAAAAGCAACCAGCATACAGTCAAATATGAGCTTCATTAGCCTAACAAAACAAATACCTCGCTTAGCTTATCTAGGTAGCAAAGAAAATTAATTAATATGCATAATAAAGAGTATAACAACGGTTGCACAGATATCTACCTTCATATATTTGAAGAACTATTGTTTATTTTCAACTATAACCTTCACCTAAAGCTCGCATAGAGATTAGGTATTCGGGAGAATTCCTTAACCTTCCTAAAAACTTATAAAACATCAGTAATTCACTCATTCGCGATAGGTAAATACTTTAATAATACTTTTTAGAATAACGGACCTCGTAGTAACACACCTCATCATACCAAATTTCGAGTATAGCGGACAAATTTTCCAATAAATAATACCCCGAAATATTCAAGCACTTACACACGAAAGTTCTATTCCAAGCAGAGAAACAAGAACAGTTCTCAGTGTTGTGTTGTGCTAACGCTGACAGAATGCACCGCTTTAAGTTATTTGAGGGGAAACCTACACGACCTCGTGCCTCAAAAGACGCGATGCAGCAACTCCCTGTGTATAACAACTCCAATAAAGCTTGGTTTAACCCTTTCGATCCGGCTTTTGCTTTCTGTTGGGACATATATGTCCCAATAGGATCAAAAGGGGTAGCGTGCATATTTTCCGCGATTGGTTTCAGTCATTTTGTGCCTGCAGTGCATAAGCATCAGGACGACGTCAGTCACAAGCTCATCTGTTATCTACAAAAGGTAGATAAAATTTAATTTTTTGATATAACGGACAAACAGCTAGAACAGACTGGCTCCCCCTATTAGTCTGTTATTACGAGGGGGGAGAGTACTTTATGTAATTAATTTTATAATATTTATCGTTTTTAACTCCTTATCACGTTCAAGGTCACAAATATTAGCATCAACAATGCGAATGTGAAATTTCTCTCAACTCTTTACCTTACAAATACATAGACGCTGGACTCAATTATTCAGAACTTAGCCATCGACTTTTTGAATTCATGGAGGGTAGTTTTTCTTAACTCTGCCCTGGACTTACGAATGCATAGAAACTTACGAATACATAGAAACAAGACTCAATTATTGTTA
>VCRD01005060.1:0-10611 GCA_006783055.1 Trinorchestia longiramus
ACCTCGTAAAATATGTCCACAACTGGCGTAATGTTCGCACATTCCAAGTGGCCTCTCAAGCTTCGGGCTCGCCGGACCGTCCGCGCTGGATTGGTAACTCCGGCTACAATGGCGAGCAGAACGTTCTCCTTTTTCTCGTCGAAAGCCCAGTCTCGCACAAGCAGCATGCAAGTAACACGATTCGATGTAAACGTAACTTAAGAAGAAACATATTTTTTCACTAAGCATTATCTCGCCAAAAGCTCAGTTTCACAATAAATATTAGTTCTCAAAATATTTAGTATCATAAGAAACATGGTCTCACAGAAAGAACGCTTCATAAAGAACATAATAAAGATAGTGGCACAAGAAGCTTTGTCTCGCACAAAACCCAGTCTTACTGGATGCATGGTTTAATAAAAGCTTTGTCTCGCACAACGAGGTGTCATATGATGCCAGGTTCTAAAGAAACTATGTCTTTCTAGCTATAAGTAGTCATTCATGTGTGACATCGGCTTTTCATTAAAAACAACAGGAATCTTTAACAGAACTAAAATATGAATATTCAGTTTGCATCAGACATTTCATTTGACGTTTTCAAGGTTGTAAACTAAAATTTTAATTTCTTACTTATAGCTCAATATACGTAAATGATTCTGAAATATATAAATTAATATATATAGATTCTGAATGGATATGGAATAGCACTAAAGCTTAGTTATTTTCGAGCAAGCTTATGAACTAAAATATAAAAAAACAAAAAACGTACATTCTTTTGTTTTCACGCAATAGCTGCGAAGAAATCACTTCAGCAACACAGAAAATGACCAATTCAATACTAAGATTTTGCTAACATAAACAAGGTATAATTTGAAATCAAAAAAACTTTTAAGAAACCCTGCATTTCCATACGCTCTTCCATGTATTTCCTACGATTTTTACGGAACTCGACATTCATTTAATCTTGAATCCAGCGACACCACGGTTCTCGCGACTGGCTGACTAGTAAAGATCAATCAAAATTGAGGATTTCATTAATTTTAGACAAATTTTATCAAACTAGAAATAGGTGTATAACTGATGTATATCTGACTTGGGAACACTTGATTCAATCAGATACGGCAAAACATGTGAAAATAATTCGCACCACAACACACTGAGCTTGAAAACGTATGGCCGACTCAGACCAAAAGAAGAACAGCTTTGAAAAGTAAAATTAAGAAGCAAAAGACCACAGCAACATCCAGACTACAATTGCAAGCTGCGGGAGGAAACGAAAGGCATCAGAAACAATTGGAGTTTGAGTAGAAACAATAAAGGGTATCAGTAGTATCGGTGTCTTCCATAATGGTCTGAGAGCCCGTCCAGCGCTCAACACTCTCGGCACCTGGATCGCTCATTTCCAGCTCTAGTCTATATGTAAATGGAAGTCAATTCTATCGCTCGCACATGGGCTGTAGTGAGAAGGCCTAGCAGAGTAAGTTGCCCTGCACTTAAGGATACGCCATCATATGGGAGACGAAGGATGCCAAAGTTGCCTTGTTAAAATTTGAGACGGAGGGGGCGCTCCGTAGAATAGAAATGGCTCTCTATGAGAGGAGACCGAGCATTGCAAAGCCAACGCTGAGCAAAATTAGTCAACTTTGAGTCTCATGCACAGGGAAGTAATGCATAGTTCTAGAAATGTTGGACGAATTTAAATGTCTTATTCGATAATAATAATAATGAGCCTAAAAAGGAAGACCACCTGTCTCTCATAAACATTCTTAAAAAACGAATCTAAACAAAAAAAAGACCAGAAAATCCCACGCAATTAATTAGCTGACCTTAAAATAAAGTGGAATAAAAATCAAGTGAAAATTGATTTGGTCTAAGCATTCGAGTTCAGGAAAATCGATCAATAACTTTACTATACACTATATGATATGAATACATTTGGCATAGAATTAGAAAACAGTAACAGTTTAAGGAAATTTTTTATACAGGATTTTCAAAATCAAAGTTCATTATGTCACTCATCTTCCGAGGCCTGTGAAAATCATACGGGAAGACAATACTGTTGTCTGCCGTGAGCACAGAACTTGAAGCTGAAGCACTAACAGCATTGTCATGACTTCAATGCGATTGCCAGCGCAACGCAAGCAGCAAAGAACGTAGGGTGCACAACATNTCAATCACTGCAACAATGTGGGTCTGCCTAGGATGGAGGTGTACATAAACTAGCTCTTTAAGAAGCATGACTCTAGATTCATAAGTCAAAGAAGATTCATTTATCCACTAACAAGTTCATTCACACTTACATACTGCATCCGACAGACTAGTGTGTGCACACTGAGACTGGGTTCCTGACCAAGGGAGGACAGAACACGCCTACATGCAATACATTTTCCTCAACAATTTTAAGTTTAATTTACGACTTTTTGAAGCTCGCTTGGCATCTGCTACTCACGCAATGTTAAGAATTTAGGTCCATGGCTGTTCTAAACTTTTATATGACCCTTAACAATTTCTTATAAAATCGGACGAGAGTTCGTGAAGAAATTATATGATCAAACGCCCTTTAATGACAATACAGAGGATCCATGAGTTCTGTTACTTATTTAAATAATTAGATTTGCTTAAAAAAATAATTTTATCATTTAAATATCAGAGTAAAATGCTAGTTTTCTTCTTTCTAATACTTTTTTGATATATACGTATAATAAGTTACATAGCTGATAATAAAATTGGCATGAAACGTGAACGTTCCGCAGCAATTCAGCCACACGAACATGGAAAGTTTTGATCGGAGATTTTGAAAAATAAGCGAAGGTACATCTACCAAACCATCATCCGGTTCAAAGTTACTAAAGAAATTCAAGGTCGTACAAGGACTGGGCGTTTCATGTCAGTCTAGACTTACAGGCTCAAGAAAGTGAGCAGTTCCAGAATTTCAAGTAATCCAAGTCGCTCAGTGAAAAAGACAACTTCAGAGATGAATACTACGAGAGAATCTAAGGGGAGTCGTGAAAAGTGACCTTGGACTTGTTTAAAATACGGAAAAGTTCATAACCCAACAATCACTCCAGAGGAAAAGAGACGTGCCAGAAGCCGTGCACTACTTCCACTGTTCGAAACTGACGGGTTGAAAAACGTTCTTTTCACAGACGAGAAGCTTTTCTCTATGAAAGAAGCTCAGAGCAGCCAGAAATAACAGGATTTTTGTATAAGATCGTCAATCGTGTCCGGCGGATGATAGAAATGTCTATCACTCACAAAAATCGTCAACAGTAATACTATGGACTAGAATGTTTTTGTTTTGGGAACAAGGGAACAAGGGAAAATGAGGGAACTTTTGTTTTTGTTTCTGAAGGAGTGAAGATCAAGACTACAAGGTACGAAGAACTTATATAATACTTGAAAATGCGTTGAAGAGTCCTGACTTTAACCCGATGGAATTCAGCATCTGGTCTATTTTGGAGGCCAATGCTGGTACAAAGTCTCACCGTTCAGTAGCGGCGTTGAAGTCTCTGGAGTGTAAGTGGGACAAAATATTAAAAAGTATTACGTACTGGTGCTGAAGGAGCGTCAGATAGGCTTAAGGCTGTAATAAAGAGGTGAGGTAGATTCATCATATAACATTTTTCTGCAACATTGCTGAAGATGTTATGAACATGTATACAAAATTTTTTAAAAATTACTCAAGACTTCACAGAATTATTTTATTCAAACTTTTTGAGAATTTATGAACTTATGAAAAACGAGGCACCTTCACGATGATTTTTCTCGTGTTTTCAAGACGAATAACGGGAAGATGTACCAGATAGAAAAAATCAACTTAGGCATCATGCTATGCTCACAACAGGTTTGCACACAAAGCAGAATCCTTCGCAGGATCAGAATTTCTTCTGGAGCCCGAGCGGAGACATCATGATGACCTTGTCTGAGGTTGTCGACAAGTTAACATTATTAACGGAACATTTCTCTTGAAAATGATGGCCCAATACAGAGAAGCTCGAAGTTCCTAGTTTTTAATGAACTATTAGTGAGAAATGATCCTAAACCAGATCGAGGAAGATCGTGTAGCACACTATATATATTATAATAATAGAAGTGAAACTCTCGGTTTAATTCAAATCCCTAGTATGAATTATTGACTGAAAATAAAATGAGTTTGAGCACTAGCGTGTGCTCACAAATTAAGAATACTGCCATTTGTTCTCTTTTCTTAAGACATAAAAAACTTTGATGTTGGAAAAAATTTAAAAAGTATTTAATCTTCCCTGTTTACACAATAACTACAATTATGTTGCCTTAATTTTCCCCTGTATAACACGTATTTATTCTTAAAACGCTGAAATTCTGAATACAAAAAATTTAAAACTGCGTTGTCTTTTTACTTTGTTGACAGACATTTATTAGCACTTCACCCAGCAAAATTTGCAGCCATAAAGATGTTAAAGGCGTAGATATTCGCCTAAATGGGCAACCTCTTTTCTTCATCAGAAGATGGATGACTTATAAGAATGATGTGCGATGAAGTAAGTAAAACATTTATCCATGATCAAATGCCGATGAATTCAACCTATCATATTTTTTGCTTTGAAAAATTGCAGGAAATACACACTGAATACTGAAGAATCTCTAAAATTTTTCAAAATTGGGTAAATTCACTAGAACTCTATTACAGACAGGTATAGAGCAAAAATCGCCCCTATTCCACAGAAATAAATTTCAAATACTTTCAACGATTTATTAGTTGTTAGAAGTTAAGAATTGAAAAGACGGCGTTGAAGCTGTCTCTCAGGTATCTATTATGAACATAGGAATTAAAAACAGTTTAAGACTAAAAACTACAGCGAAGACGCTAATGCAAGACAAATATCACCACGACATGTAAGATGTCTTTTCACTACAACGAATGAGAAGGTGTAAGAAAATATGTAACCTACCATACACAACAGTTATTAAATAAAAACAGACTTCACAAGCATCCATTGTTGACTTGGCTGTGAGTAGTCAGTTATGATCGTTTTGTAGGTAAAAAAGCAAACCATGAATATTTTTGCCAAATGCTTATCTATGTAGTGTGGTGAACGCAAGACCAGTGATCAATGCTACAATGAGGACTTCAATAAATGAAAAAAGACTATGCTTCAGTGCAGGATATTGACAGCGCTTACTATTGAAGCAATTAATAACTTCAGAGAGTAATGGTAAACTCTACGTAGACAGATCAATTGAAGTTTCAATATTTTAATGGAATTTACACGTTATCGACTCATATAGTTGGTCTTTTATAAATGGCAGAATATTTTTAATCACCTTTGTTATTTTTTATGGTGTAATTTAGCCACTGTTTCGTTAAATAGAGGTAAATGTTTTTTGCTTCAATAGATGCACGGCGACAAAAAATTGAAGAATTAAATATTAAATTTCGAAGGCCCTCATGCAGGAGGTTAATTCCACAGAGTGCAGGCCTAATCAAGTCTGAGAGAAAAGAAGTAGGATATAAAAGATAAAGCCTACCTAACTACAAATCTACGCTCACAACCGATTCTTGTAACTTCGTGATTGTGCTGTGAACAGCTCGGCTTGCCTCTAAGAAGGGCTACTTTTTCAAGGTACACTGACGAGAACAGACACTATCAGCATGTCCCAGAAGTGGAACTCAGGAATCCTTAAGAACGCTAAGTCCCCAATATTTACTGAAGGACAATTCCAATCAACCCACCCCGAGAGGAATGTGTTCTTAAATATTCAAATAATGTGACGTAAAGTGACATCAACTTCGGTAATGTTTGCTACGCCATTTCATCACTAACAGGGTGCAGATTCCAAAAACAATTATTAAATCTCTTTAAATCAGTTGTATGTTCATGATATGAGAGATTGATTATACCATTTCAGGATATTATTTCGTCAAGAATGGTCGACAGTATATTAACACGTTGCCTCCGATTGCCTGATTGGTGTAAAACTTCACTTTGTATGCATAGTCACTAGAAGGATCTGAAAAAATTACAGAACCTAACCTAAGTGGTACACATACGTACCACTTCGGAGTCAACGTGTTAACTATAGGCAAAAATTGCAACCAAACTATTGGAAGAAGCTTCAGACTGCATTGTCGACAAAAAAATGTTCAATGGAACATTCAATATTCGAATCTCGTCGATAAGTGACGTGCAAACCCTAAAATTTGTAAAATTTACATGGGCGACTTCACAGACGGCCATCACTTCTGGGCATGAGGGTCGAAATAATCACCATGTCCGTACAGTTTACTGCCAAATTACACACAGGTTTTAGTTGGAAGAACGTGGCTTCTTGTGTTAGCATCGCTGCAGCAGGTGAGCGTCGTAAGACAGTCGTCTACGCATATCCGAACACAGAACACGTACGTGAAATCGCATAATTTGTCTTCCTCTCATTGCTTACTTCAACTCTCTGGCAACTATATTTCTACTTCCAGAACTGTTGGCGCCTTAAAATCATGCATTCTGACCGAGTACCAAGATGAATTCGAATATAATTAAAATTCATTTAGCGCTCAGGAAATGAGTCGTTTTGGAGTCGCTAGAGCGTCACTCCAGTGTCATTGTCTACTCCAAATAAGAATAATTGGAAATTTAGAGCACACAATGAGTTTCCTTGCGTGGCTAGAGGAGCTTTGCAATGCGTGGACTCTTACTCACACTGCTGGTGATGTGGTGTCTTTATGAGAGCGCGTCGTGCTCACGTAGTGATATAATTAATGACATTGTCTTTGCTTGTGATATTTCCTGAATTTATCTCAGCAGAGTTACGCACAAGTTTCTCTGTGACTCTATTAAGCGCTCAATTACAATTCATGTACACGCAGCTTAGAGTTTAGCGCGTAGACAACTAACATTCTACACTTCTGTGTCATTTTCTCTTATTTACTGCTTGCTATAATTACATTATTAACAAGGTTCATCATTCATACAATAAAATGACCGTCAATACTTATTACTACTCCTTTTATTATTTTTTATTTTAACAGTACTTTAGCACTAGGATGTACCGCAATAAGGAAATCTCACACCAAGTAAGACAGACTCTCACATATGGAGATGACAAGATGAACGGAAGTGATGATAATCGAGCAGGAGTTTATTGAAATGATACTTCAGCAGCCTTTCCAAAAAGAAGAAAGCAAAATACCAGGTATTTGCTAAAAAAATTTCATTAGAAACTCTGATCTCTCACTGCTGAATTCGTTGCGAGCAGTTCAGAAAATCTCTGAGGAAGCCCACGTCCCCTCGTGACGACAACCAGGACAGACATGAGTGGCGTCTCTCGCCTGAGAGGGACTTGAGAATCCTTCCTGTCTCGCGAGAATCTCTTAGTCCTCACGACAAGCTGGCGAACAGTCATTACAGCGGCTTCCGACGGCGGACAAAGGTTTTTACTCTACGGGAAAGCGTCATGGTTTAATGAATTTATAACTAACCTCGGTGCTCAATTTGGACAAGGAACTGGGGGAGTCTAAGAAGGGTCGGTTCAAACAGTACGGTAAACTCTAGCGTTGATTATTAAAATTTTCCTATGCTGTTTGAAATTGAGAATCTGTGCACATATGGGGACGGAACGGAAGTTACTGAGGAAGCACGAGAACTCCATCAGTAATTAGTAATACTTCAAAAATGTTGATGGTTGAATATTGTTGAATTGAATAAAGTTTAATCGGCAAACCATAATTAAATTAAACGGCAAACGATACAAAGTTGAACACCTGAAGAACTAATAGACCGCCCCAGAAGCACTCTCAAACAGATGAAAGGAAGCAGCCATCATTGCAAAGGATAAATACAATTTATTGTTTCCTCTCTCATCATGAAACAAACGAACGGCTAAAAAAGCCAGTAATCGTTCAAGAATAATTCGGATTCAATTTTGTCGTTGAAATTCTCAGCACACGTATTAACAACTTAATGGAAATATTTAACGAACGATCCGTGAGCTGAGTTTGATTATGCCTGTTAATTAATCTCGGGAATTCATCTGTTGAGTGTAACCTCAACAGGTGCATGCGAACATTGAACCTCAAACAGCATTTGCTGCACGTTTTAAACTCTCCTCACACAACACGAGTTACGATAGAATACGTCAATAGAAACGAGAGTTAAATAAGGATAGTTTAGTAATATTCTAATTCATCACTGGAGAGGACAAATGCATGT
The DNA here is from genome assembly GCA_006783055.1 of Trinorchestia longiramus. Taxonomy (NCBI): domain Eukaryota; kingdom Metazoa; phylum Arthropoda; class Malacostraca; order Amphipoda; family Talitridae; genus Trinorchestia; species Trinorchestia longiramus. The sequence goes on from VCRD01005060.1 coordinate 8,166, forward strand.
CTTAAAGTATGACAAGTCAACTAAATCACAAGGCACCTTCTAGCCGTTTTCTTAAGACGACACGCAGTGGAGGATAAAAAATGTGGGAGAGAAGAAAGTGGAAAAGTAAGGTGGGAGGGGGAGACTAGGGATAGGGAAGGAGGAAGAAGAGAAAAGAGCAAGAGACGGATGGAGGGCTACGGATAGAGGCAAGCAGCAGGAGGCGAAGGGTCTTGTTTGTTCGGAGGTGTGAAGCTTGAGAGGCTTAGTGAGATTGCGAGTGTGAGCTATAAGCGGCCAATCACTCAGCCGTAGCGGTATTGGACAGGGAGGGGGGAAGGAGGGACTGAGACAGAGGTGGAGAAAAAATACACAAGTATGGGTACAACAAAGGCAAGAACACTTATTGATGGGTAATGAGAATAAAACTGGCGCCGATCAGTAGAACTGATACTTCTATTGATCTATCATCTCTTGAAACAGGCTACACAAGATGAGAGATTGGGAAGATCTTTCGATTCAGAAATACTAGTATTAAAATTTTTTGCCGATTATTTCAAGTTTCCATGAAGCCTATTTTGTCCCTTGAAATATCCCGTCGAGTTAAGAAAAGTTTCCAGACAGGGAAGAGACATTAGATCAAAGTATTTTGACCAGACGGTAAAAACTCAAACTGTTCCAGTCTAATTCACTTCACTATATCTTGAAGTCCAAGAATGCACTTTATTATACTAACGCGCAGCAGCAAAAGCTTGGAGCGTTTGGACATAATAACTATGATTATCAGTTCGACTTCGATCAGAATTGCAAATGAGTTGGTTTCCTTAAATTACGAAGACAAGTTTAGTAATATACGAAATTCGACCGACAAATTGAAAGAAAATACAGAACAAGAACAAAGAAATGCATAAAACAAATTTGGACGTCTATAATCCTTCCAACACGAAAGCAGACGTTCCTCGACGACGCAGGGAGTTAAAAAAATTCACAATAACATGTTTTTGCACATACAAGGTGAAATCACATAATGTATCCAACTCTACACTCCACCAGGGAAACGAACAGCTCACCAACACGACGGCAGTACTTAAGCTCGCATCTACGACAGGAATTTTTAGCTCTGCAAGAAACACTTGCACAGCCACAAAACTCTCGACAACATGAAGACAATGATAAGGAAAGCTTCAATGAAAGAGTAATAGAACAGTACCAACTCTGCAATTAAATGAATATAACAGGTGTGAATCCATTTAAGAATGAAACACAGTCTTCAGTGACCATTCGTGAGTAAGGAAATAACAAAAATCAACCACCCAAGGCGCCTGATCAACAAAACGAACGCGGCACAGGGGAGCATACCGAAATTGACAATAATAATACAAATATTTGACAACTAAAGATATTGGTTGGCAACGTACAAAGTATTCTATCGAAAATGCAGGAAATATAAGCCATTGTGCCAACGTTGTTGTCGTACGACATCATAGTTGTCAATGAAACATCGTTAGATCTAAATGGAAGACATCTCCCAACGTAAGTCTCATTGAAAGGGTACGCTTACCACAATGTCGACAGATCTTCGTGCAGAGGTGGTGGTTCCATTATGTACATGGAAAAAGCTGCAACCACAAATCAAAACTAAACGAGTAACAGAAAAAAATGGAAATACTACATCTTACCATCCAACCGCATCCAAGACGGTCAAAATTGTACTCGTATACAGGAACCCAACCTGTATAGCAATTGACTATGACAAATTCGATGGTTACTTTGATAATATCCTCAGTGCTCCTAACGAAACGCTAATCATAGTAGACTTCAATCTGCCCTACATAAACTGGACCACAGGTCAAAGTTGAGCACCCAGATTTAAGCTTATTGATCTGATGAGTACAAATTCCCTACAACAGCATGTCAACGAACCGACTAGACAGAACAATATTCTTGACCTCATCATGACGACCCCTGACCTTGGAATAATTGTATTAGAAGTTAAACAAGACCGGCGATCACGATATGAAGGCCTTGCGTTCGAAGTCTACGACCTTAACACCAGGACTCAACACAAAAACGTCCTAAACTACAAACGACCAAATTTCGAACTAAAGAAACTAGAGCTTAGTAGTCTACTACGAAATAATAATGAGGAAATCAGGAATAAAAACGCCGAAGAATACTACATAATAATTAAGGAGAAGATCGCAACCACCACACAACACCACATTCCGACAAAACGAAAGAGACCAACCAATAATCCTCCTTGGCTTTCACAAGAAATCAAGCGCCTTATAAATGACAGGAAACGGTCGTACAGATAATCTAAAACATACGAAACGAACTCTATCGTCAAAAACACATCTGTATCAGCAGGGACATTAAGCGAACGATAAAATAAACATATAGATGCAGAGCGAAATAAATAAATTACAGATGCAGCACAAACCAAAATGAACTCAAAGAGCTTCTA
>VCRD01005060.1:11295-38375 GCA_006783055.1 Trinorchestia longiramus
GAACACAGTGCGCATGCGCTATAAGCAGACAGTGGAATTTCAAAACGGTACTTATAATACTGTCTCTTATATACAAATTGTTGTTTACAAATTATTCAGGAATCTTTTATCTATTTCCACTAGTTAAGTCAAACCTACCCTAATTGTCTTCTAAGTCCTACATTCATTTACTTCTGCATCTTCTTTGCTCTAAATTCATTTGCTGAATATTTTTATAGGTCGAAATAACTGACCCTAATAAATAATAGTAAAATTTGATTTCATTTGCCTGTACTAGCATAATACGATCACGATTTCAAACCTTGTTAGCATCGAGGTTTTATATTATTTTAAAATTTTTGTTTTTAATGTTGTTTGACGCAACACGAAAAGCTTTCCGAAATATTTGATTTAATCAAGGAACATTTTGCATCAGAAGTAAATTGATTTGCTGCGAATGCAGTAGGACTGCTTGGGTAACTCCCTCAAGACTGGTAGCCGATTGAAGTTGCTCTAAGTAGACAATGGTCAAATGAATCTCCTGCTTTGTTTTGTACTTGCTCCTTAGAATGACGTTAGTAGTCTGATGTGTGTCCAGTGGAATTACCGCTCCTAGAAACTGTCCCGTTCTACCAGCCGCAGTCTGTAAAGCTGGCTGCTGAAGTCAGGTACTTTTAAAGATTAGCGTTCCTTATAGTTGATGTTACTTTCTGCATTCTCGGAAGCCATGGCTGAAGAATCTGTCCGGCGAGTTCCTGCGCACTTATTATTTTTCGTTTTTTGCTGTGAATATTTAGCGCCGTTTACAACGTCAGGCATTGATGAGATTTGTATTGAATTAAAAGTTTTTCCACGAGTGAAAGCTGTTGGTCGTTCATGGAGTTGTTTTTAAATTATCATAAACTTGTTGAATTGTAAACGTTACGTAGCTGAGTAAATATTATAAGTGAAGAACGCATCCACGACCTGTACAGTAAGCTGATAAACAGCATCACGTAGAATAAAATCAAGCAATAGGAACTACCCGTTCGATCCATTCTTCGATTTTTACCCAAGTCCCATGCCGTTTAAGGTAAAAGCTTCAATCATGCACATACACCTCAATTACACAGGCCATTTCAGTCACACTCTGTTTCCTAACGCACATGTACTGCAATCATACACAGACCCCATAAGTTTGGGATATAGAATTATCACGTTATAATACTGAGGGATTCCTTGTCCAATATTTGTCGAAATAATTTTTTAATGTGTTCACAGTGCCAGCAGAAACAATGCTTTCAGGCAGCTGGTCCCAGGTTTTGGCAATTTTAACTGGATAAAAGTTTAGAGCCTGAGATGTCCTGAAATTTCTTACTATTAATTTTTGACCATTATTTCTGGGTCACAAGTCTCTGTTGAAAAGCCCTTCTAGTGTAACTTCGTTGAAACTATTGAGATATTTATATGTCTTGATGAGTTGTCCTCGAAGTTTTCTTTTTTCTATAAAGACGAGCTCAAGCTGCTGAAGACGCATTTCGTAGCTGAAATTGTGGAACTCAGGAATCATTTACGTAGCTTTACTCTGAATTTTCTCTATTTTATTAATATTTGATATTTCTTCGTAGGGTAGGAGACCAGAGTTTCACTGCATATTCCAAATGTGGCCGGACTAGCTCTTTATATAGCGGTAATATTATGTTCTCTGACTTGTATTCAAAGTTTCTTGCAATGAAACCAAAAATCCTGCTCGCGTTTCTGACGCTTTTTTCCACTTGTTCGTCATGTTTGAAATTTTCACTGATAATGATACCTAGATTTCTTTTTTGCTGCATTGCTTCAATAGATATGTCATTCATCATGTGTTGAAAATGCTGCTTATTTGCACCAACTTGCTTTACTGAACATTTATCAATTTTGAAGATCATTTGCAAGGTTTTCGTCCATTGGTAGGACTGTTGAAGTCAGATTGGGTAGTAACTCTGTCTCTTTGGGGCCTAAAACATTCCCTAGAGGACTCCTGATTTTACATGCGTCAAATCAATGATTTGATCAGGAATCATCACTCGTTGAGTTCGACCAGTGAGCCAGTTTCGTATCCATCGAAAGTATGCGATTAAATTTTGGTCATTTCTTGGGGAACTTTTAGGAAGGCTTTTGAAAAATCGAGGTATACTACATGGATTTTGTGCAGTCGTATACGTGGTTGACTTTTCCAAAAAAAAATTGAAAAGGGTTGTGACGGTTGCATTTTCCCCTCAATCTGTTTTGGGTGTCAGTAATCATGCTTTGGGCTTTGAAGTGTTTTTTATACGGACTTTGCGTAATTTTATATTGATTTACTGATAAAAGATGTGGAACTGATTGAATGATAGTTATTGGGTTTTTTCTGAGTGGCATTTGCTTGTTTCCAATCTTGCGGAACAATCCCTGTTTCAAGCACTGGATTGAAGGTGTTTACCAAGGATTTGCTAATTACTTCAGCTGTTTCTTTGAGTATTCTGGGACCAAGGCTGTCAGGTTCGGTTGGTTTATATGGATTTAGGAAGCTCAGCTGTTTTTCTGCCTCTTCTACAGTAAATACTCCGTCTGTCAGAATTTCTGAGGATTCAAAGCATGAGGTTGCAGGATTTCAGTTAGATCTTCGCGAGTAAACACTGAACTTAAGTATGTATTAGAGTTCTGTCTTTGCTTTTGTTGTCCGCCTGAACGTCGATCAGTGGTCCAATAGTGTCTCTTTCGAGTCGTCGGTCATTGACATATTTGTAGAAGCTTTTTGAGTTAATTTTGGTTTGTGCTGCATCTGCAATTTATTTATTTCGCTCTGCATCTATATGTTTATTTTATCGTTCGATTAATGTCCCTGCAGATACAGATGTGTTTTTGACGATAGAGTTCGTTTTGTATGTTTTAGATTATCTGTACGACCGTTTCCTGTCATTTATAAGGCTTTTGATTTCTTGTGAAAGCCAAGGAGGATTATTGGTTGGTCTCTTTCGTTTTGTCGGAATGTGGTGTTGTGTAGTGGTTGCGATCTTCTCCTTAATTATTATGTAGTATTCTTCAGCGTTTTTATTCCTGATTTCCTCATTATTATTTCGTAGTAGACTACCAAGCTCTAGTTTCTTTGGTTCGAAATTTGGTCGTTTGTAGTTTAGGACGTTTTTGTGTTGAGTCCTGGTGTTAAGGTCGTAGACTTCGAACGCAAGTCCTTCATATCGTGATCGCCGGTCTTGTTTAACTTCTAATACAATTATTCCGAGGTCAGGGGTCGTCATGATGAGGTCAAGAATATTGTTCTGTCTAGTCGGTTCGTTGACATGCTGTTGTAGGGAATTTGTACTCATCAGATCAATAAGCTTAAATCTGGGTGCTCAACTTTGACCTAGCTGTGGTCCAGTTTATGTAGGGCAGATTGAAGTCTACTATGATTATCGTTTCGTTAGGAGCACTGAGGATATGATCAAAGTAACCATCGAATTTGTCATAGTCAATTGCTATACAGGTTGGGTTCCTGTATACGAGTACAATTTTGACCGTCTTGGATGCGGTTGGATGGTAAGATATAGTATTTCCATTTTTTTCTGTTACTCGCTTAGTTTTGATTTGTGGTTGCACCTTTTTTCATGTACGTATTGGAACCACCACCTCTGCACGAAGATCTGTCGACATTGTGGTAAGCGTACCCTTTCAATGAGACTTACGTTGGGAGATGTCTTCCATTTAGATCTAACCATGTTTCATTGACAGCTATGATGTCGTACGACAACAACGTTGGCACAATGGCTTATATTTCCTGCATTTGCGATAGAATACTTTGTACGTTGTCAACCAATATCTTTAGTTGTCAAATATTTGTATTATTATTGTCAATTTCGGTATGCTCCCCTGTGCCGCGTTCGTTTTATTGATCAGGTGCCTTGGGTGGTTAATTTTTGTTATTTCCTTACTCACGAATGGTCACTGAAGACTGTGTTTCATTCTTAAATGGATTCACACCTGTTATATTCATTTCATTGCAGAGTTGGTACTGTTCTATTACTCTTTCACTGAAGCTTTCCTTATCATTGTCTTCATGCTGTCGAGAGTTTTGTGGCTGTGCAAGTGTTTCTTGCAGAGCTAAAAATTCCTGTCGTAGATGCGAGCTTAAGTACTGCCGTCGTGTTGGTGAGCTGTTCGTTTCCCTGGTGGAGTGTAGAGTTGGATGCATTATGTGATTTCACCTTGTATGTGCAAAAACATGTTATTGTGAATTTTTTTAACTCCCTGCGTCGTCGAGGAACGTCTGCTTTCGTGTTGGAAGGATTATAGACGTTCGAATTTGTTTTATGCATTTCTTTGGTCTTGTTCTGTATTTTCTTTCAATTTGTCGGTCGAATTTCGTATATTACTAAACTTGTCTTCGTAATTTAAGGAAACCAACTCATTTGCAATTCTGATCGAAGTCGAACTGATAATCATAGTTATTATGTCCAAACGCTCCAAGCTTTTGCTGCTGCGCGTTAGTATAATAAAGTGCATTCTTGGACTTCGAGATATAGTGAAGTGAATTAGACTGGCACAGTTTGAGTTTTTACCGTCTGGTCAAAATACTTTGATCTAATGTCTCTTCTTTTGTCTGGAAAGTTTTCTTAACTCGACGGGATATTTCAAGGGACAAAACAGGCTTCATGGAAACTTGAAATAATCGGCCAAAAATTTTAATACTAGTGTTTCTGAATCTAAAGATCTTCCCAATCTCTCATCTTGTGTAGCCTGTTTCAAGAGATGATAGATCAATAGAAGTATCAGTTCTACTGGCCGGCGCCAGTTTTATTCTCATTACCCATCAATAAGTGTTCTTGCCTTTGTTGTACCCATACTTGTGTATTTTTTCTCCACCCCTGTCTCAGTACCTCCTTCCCCCTCCCTGTCCAATACCGCTACGGCTGAGTGATTGGCCGCTTATAGCTCACACTCGCAATCTCACTAAGCCTCTCAAGCTTCACACCTCCGAACAAACAAGACCCTTCGCCTCCTGCTGCTTGCCTCTATCCGTAGCCCTCCATCCGTCTCTTGCTCTTTTCTCTCCTTCCTCCTTCCCTATCCCTAGTCTCCCCCTCCCACCTTACTTTTCCACTTTCTTCTCTCCCACATTTTTATCCTCCACTGCGTGTCGTCTTAAGAAAACGGCTAGAAGGTGCCTTGTGATTTAGTCGACTTGTCATACTTTAAGACATGCATTTGTCCTCTCCAGTGATGAATTAGAATATTACTAAACTATCCTTATTGAACTCTCGTTTCTATTGACGTATTCTATTGTAACTCGTGTTGTGTGAGGAGAGTTTAAGACGTGCAGCAAATGCTGTTTGAGGTTCAATGTTCGCATGCACCTGTTGAGGTTACACTCAAAAGATGAATTCCCGAGATTAATAAACAGGCATAATCAAACTCAGCTCCCGGATCGTTCGTTAAATATTTCCATTCAGTTGTTAATACGTGTGCTGAGAATTTCAACGACAAAATTGAATCCGAATTATTCTTGAACGATTACTGGCTTTTTTAGCCGTTCGTTTGTTTCATGATGAGAGAGGAAACAATAAATTGTATTTATCCTTTGCAATGATGGCTGCTTGCTTTCATCTGTTTGAGAGTGCTTCTGGGGCGGTCTATTAGTTCTTCAGATGTTCAACTTTGTATCGTTTGCCTTTTCATTTTATTATGGTTTGCCTATTAAACTTTATTCAATTCAACAATATTCAACTTTCAACATTTTCGAAGTATTACTAATTACTGACGGAGTTCTCGTGCTTCCTCAGTAACTTCCGTTCCGTCCTTATATGTGCACAGATTCTCAATTTCAAACAGCAAAGGAAAATTTTAATGATCAACGCTAGAGTTTACCGTACTGTTTGAACCGACCCTTCTTAGACTCCCCCAGTTCCTTGTCCAAATCGAGCATCGAGGTTAGTTATAAATTCATTAAACCATGACGCTTTCCCGTAGAGTAGAAACCTTTGTCCGCCGTCGGAAGCCGCTGTAATGACTGTACGCCAGCTTGTCGTGAGGACTAAGAGATTCTCGCGAGACAGGAAGGATTCTCAAGTCCCTCTCAGGCGAGAGACGCCACTCATGTCTGTCCTGGTTGTCGTCACGAGGGGACATGGGCTTCCTCAGAGATTTTCTGAACCACTCGCAACGAATTCAGCAGTGAGAGATCAGAGTTTCTAATGAGATTTTTTAGCAAATACCTGGTATTTTGCTTTCTTCTTTTTGGAAAGGCTGCTGAAGTATCATTTCAATAAACTCCTGCTCGATTATCATCACTTCCGTTCATCTTGTCATCCTATCTCCATATGTGAGTCTGTCTTACTTGGTGTGAGATTTCTTCATTGCGGTACATCCTAGTACTAAAGTACTGGTAAAATAAAAAATAATAAAAGGAGTAGTAATAAGTATTGACAGTCATTTTATTGTATGAATGATGAACCTTGTTAATAATGTAATTATAGCAAGCAGTAAAGAAGAGAAAATGACACAGAAGTGTAGAATGTTAGTTGTCTACGCGCTAAACTCTAAGCTGCGTTTACATGAATTGTAATTGAGCGCTTAATAGAGTCACAGAGAAACTTGTGCGTAACTCTGCTGAGATAAATTCAGGAAATATCACAAGCAAAGACAATGTCATTAATTATATCACTACGTGAGCACGACGCGCTCTCATAAAGACACCACATCACCAGCAGTGTGAGTAAGAGTCCACGCATTGCAAAGCTCCTCTAGCCACGCAAGGAAACTCATTGTGTGCTCTAAATTTCCAATTATTCTTATTTGGAGTAGACAATGACACTGGAGTGACGCTCTAGCGACTCCAAAACGACTCATTTCCTGAGCGCCATATGAATTTTAATTATATTCGAATTCATCATGGTACTCGGTCAGAATGCATGATTTTAAGGCCCCAACAGTTCTGGAAGTAGAAATATAGTTGCCAGAGAGTTGAAGTAAGCAATGAGAGGAAGACAAATTATGCGATTTCACGTACGTGTTCTGTGTTCGGATATGCGTAGACGACTGTCTTACGACGCTCACCTGCTGCAGCGATGCTAACACAAGAAGCCACGTTCTTCCAACTAAAACCTGAGTGTAATTTGGCAGTAAACTGTACGGACATGGTGATTATTTCAACCCTCATGCCCAGAAGTGATGGCCGTCTGTGAAGTCGCCCATGTAAATTTTACAAATTTTAGGGTTTGCACGTCACTTATCGACGAGATTCGAATATTGAATGTTCCATTGAACATTTTTTGTCGACAATGCAGTCTGAAGCTTCTTCCAATAGTTTGGTTGCAATTTTTGCCTATAGTTAACACGTTGACTCCGAAGTGGTACGTATGTGTACCACTTAGGTTAGGTTCTGTAATTTTTTCAGATCTTTCTAGTGACTATACATACAAAGTGAAGTTTTACACCAATCAGGCAATCGGAAGCAACGTGTTAATATACTGTCGACCATTCTTGACGATATAATATCCTGAAATGGTATAATCAATCTCTCGTATCATGAACATACAATTGATTTAAAGAGATTTAATAATTGTTTTCAGAGTGGAATCTGCACCCTGTTAGTGATGAAATGGCGTAGCAAACATTACCGAAGTTGATGTCACTTTGCGTCACATTATTTGAATATTTAAGAACACATTCCTCTGGGGGTGGGTTGATTGGAATTGTCCTTCAGTAAATATTGGGGGCATAGCGTTCTTAAGGATTCCTGAGTTCCACTTCTGGGACATGCTGATAGTGTCTGTCCTCGTCAGTGTACCTTGAAAAAGTAGCCCTCCTTAGAGGCAAGCCGAGCTGTTCACAGCACAATCACGAAGTTACAAGAATCAGTTGTGAGCGTAGATTTGTAGTTAGGTAGACTTTATCTTTTATTTCCTACTTCTTTTCTCTCAGACTTGATTAGGCCTGCACTCTGTGGAATTAACCTCCTGCATGAGGGCCTTCGAAATTTAATATTTAATTCTTCAATTTTTGTCGCCGTGCATCTATTGAAGCGAAAAAACATTTACCTCTATTTAACGAAACAGTGGCTAAATTACTTCATAAAAAAATAATAAAGGTGATTAAAAATATTTTGCCATTTATAAATGACCAACTATATCAGTCGATAACGTGAAAACTCCATTAAAAAAATTGAAACTTCAATTGATCTGTCTACGTAGAGTTCACCATTACTCTCTGAAGTTATTAATTGCTTCAATAGTAAGCGCTGTCAATATCCTGCACTGAAGCATAGTCTTTTTTCATTTATTGAAGTCCTCATTGTAGCATTGATCACTGGTCTTGCGTTCACCACACTACATAGATAAGCATTTGGCAAAAATATTCATGGTTTACTTTTTTACTAACTAAACGGTCATAACTGACTACTCACAGCCCAATCAACAATGGATGCTTGTGAAGTCTGTTTTTATTTAATAACTATTGTGTATGGTAGGTTACATATTTTATTGCACCCTCTCATTCGTTGTAGTGAATGGACATCTTACATGTCGTGGTGATATTTGTCTTGCATTAGCGTCTTCGCTGTAGTTTTTAGTCTTAAACTGTTTTTAATTCCTATGTTCATAATAGATACCTGAGAGGCAGTTTCAACTCCGTCTTTTCAATTCTTAACTTCTAACAGCTAATAAATCGTTGAAAGTATTTTAAATTGATTTCTGTGGAATAGGGGCGATTTTTGCTCTATACCTGTCTGTAATCGAGTTCTAGTGAGTTTACCCAATTTCGAAAAGTTTTTAGCGATTCTTCAGTATTCAGTGTGTATTTCCTGCAATTCAAAGCAAAAAATATGATAGGCTGAATTCATCGGCATTTGATCATGGATAAATGTTTTACTTACTTCATCGTCATCCATCTTCTGATGAAGAAAAGAGGTTGCTCACTTAGGCGAATATTTACGTCTTTTATATCTTTATGGCTGCAAATTTTGCTGGGTGAAGTGCTAATAAAGTCTGTCAAGAAAGTAAAAAGACAACGCATTTTAGATTTTTTTGTATTCAGGATTTTCAGTGTTTTAAGAATAAATACGTGTTATACAGGGGAAAAATTAAGGCAACATCATTGTAGTTATTATGTAAACGGGGAAGATTAAATACTTCTTAAATTTTTTCTAACATCAAAGTTTTTTGTCTTAAGAAAAGAAAACAAATGGCAATATTCTTAATTTGTGAGCACACGCTAGTGCTCAAACTCGTTTTATTTCCAGTCAATAATTCATACTAGGTATTTGAATTAAACCGAGAGTTTCACTTCTATTGTTATAGTATATATATAGTGTGCTACACGATCTTTCTCGATCTGGTTTAGGATTATTTCTCACTAATAGTTTATTAAAAACGAGGAACTTCGAGCTCCTCTGTATTGGGCCATCATTTTCAAGAGAAATGTTCCGTTAAAAATGTTAACTTGTCGACAACCTCAGACAAGGTCATCATGATGTCTCCGCTCGGGCTCCAGAAGAAATTCTGATCCTGCGAAGGATTCTGCTTTGTGTGCAAACCTGTTGTGAGCATAGCATGATGCCTAAGTTGATTTTTTCTATCTGGTACATCTTCCCGTTATTCATGTTGAAAACACGAGAAAAATCATCGTGAAGGCGCCTCGTTTTTCTACATAGAACAGATTCATAAATTCTCAAAAAGTTTGAATAAAATAATTCTGTGAAATCTTGAGTTTTTTTTTTAATTTTTGTATATATGTTCATAACATCTTCAGCAATGTTGCGGAAAAATGTTATATGATGAATCTACCTCACCTCTTTATTACAGCCTTAAGCCTATCTGACGCTCCTTCAACACCAGTACGTAATACTTTTTAATATTTTGTCCCACTCACACTCCAACGCCGCTACTGAACGGTGAGACTTTGTACCAGCATTGGCTTCCAAAATGGACCAGATGCTGAATTCCATCGGGTTAAAGTCAGGATTCTTCAACGCATTTTCAAGTATAAGTTCTTCGTACCTTGTAGTCTTTATCTTCGCTCCTTCAGAAACAAAAACAAAAGTTCCCTTATTTTCCCTTATTCCCTTGTTCCCAAACAAAAACATTCTAGTCCATAGTATTACTGATGACGATTTTTGTGAGTGGTAGACATTTCTAGCATCCGCTGGACACGATTGACGTTCTTATACAAAAATCCTGTTATTTCTGGCTGCTCTGAGCTTCTTTCATAGAGAAAAGCTTCTCGTCTGTGAAAAGAACGTTTTTCAACCCGTCAGTTTCGAACAGTGGAAGTAGTGCACGGCTTCTGGCACGTCTCTTTTCCTCTGGAGTGATTGTTGGGTTGTGAACTTTTCCGTATTTTAAACAAGTCCAAGGTCACATTTCACGACTCCCCTTAGATTCTCTCGTAGTATTCATCTCTGAAGTTGTCTTTCTCACTGAGCGACTTGGATTACTTGAAATTTTGGAACTGCTCACTTTCTTGAGCCTGTAAGTCTAGACTGACATGAAACGCCCAGCCCTTGTACGACCTTGAACTTCTTTAGTAACTTTGAATCGGATGATGGTTTGGTAGATGTACCTTCGATTATTTTTCAAAATCTCCGATCAAAACTTTCCATGTTCGTGTGGCTGAATTGCTGCGGAACGTTCACGTTTCATGCCAATTTTAGTATCAGCTTATTATACTCATATATCAAAAAGTATTAGAAAGGAGAAAACTAGCATTTTATTCTGATATTGAAATGATAAAATTATTTTTTTAAGCAAATCTAATTATTCAAATAAGTAACCGAACTTATGGATCCCTTGTATTGTTATTAAAGGGCTTTTGATCATATTTGATCATATCAAAGTTTAGAACAGCCATGGACCTAAATTCTTAACATTGCGTGAGTAGCAGATGCCAAGCGAGCTTCAAAAAGTCGTAAATTAACACGTTGAGTGCGATTGTCTAGCCGGTGCAAATCTTTACTTTGTACACACAGTCACTAGAAAGCTTTGAAAAAATTACAGAACCTAACCTGAGTGACCCACCGGTGGGTCGTATCGCACTTAACGTGTTAAACTTAAAATTGTTGAGGAAAATGTATTGCATGTAGGCGTGTTCTGTCCTCCCTTGGTCGGGAACCCAGTCTCAGTGTGCACACACTAGTCTGTCGGATGCAGTATGTAAGTGTGAATGAACTTGTTAGTGGATAAATGAATCTTCTTTGACTTATGAATCTAGAGTCATGCTTCTTAAAGAGCTAGTTTATGTACACCTCCATCCTAGGCAGACCCACATTGTCGCAGTGATTGATGTTGTGCACCCTACGTTCTTTGCTGCTTGCGTTGCGCTGGCAATCGCATTGAAGTCATGACAATGCTGTTAGTGCTTTAGCTTCAAGTTCTGTGCTCACGGCAGACAACAGTATTGTCTTCCCGTATGATTGTCCCAGGCCTCGGAAGATGAGTGACATAATGAACTTTGATTTTGAAAATCCTGTATAAAAAATTTCCTTAAACTGTTACTGTTTTCTAATTCTATGCCAAATGTATTCATATCATATAGTGTATAGTAAAGTTATTGATCGATTTTCCTGAACTCAAATGCTTAGACCAAATCAATTTTCACTTGATTTTTATTCCGCTTTATTTTAAAGTCAGCTAATTAATTGCGTGGGATTTTCTGATCTTTTTTTGTTTAGATTCGTTTTTTAAGAATGTTTATGAGAGACAGGTGGTCTTCCTTTTTAGGCTCATTATTATTATTATCGAATAAGACATTTCAATTCGTCCAACATTTTTAGAACTACGCATTACTTCCCTGTGCATGAGACTCAAAGTTGACTAATTTTGCTCAGCGTTGGCTTTGCAATGCTCGGTCTTCTCTCATAGAGAGCCATTTCTATTCTACGGAGCGCCCCCTCCGTCTCAAATTTTAACAAGGCAACTTTGGCATCCTTCGTCTCCCACATGATGGCGTATCCTTAAGTGCAGGGCGACTTACTCTGCTAGGCCTTCTCACTACAGCCCATGTGCGAGCGATAGAATTGACTTCCATTTACATATAGACTAGAGCTGGAAATGAGCGATCCAGGTGCCGAGAATGTTGAGCGCTGGACGGGCTCTCGGACCATTATGGAAGACACCGATACGGCTGATACCCTTTATTGTTTCTACTCAAACTCCTATTGTTTCTGATGCATTTCGTTTCCTCCCGCAGCTTGCAATTGTAGTCTGGATGTTGCCGTGGTCTTTTGCTTATTAATTTTACTTTTCAAAGCTGTTCTTCTTTTGGTCTGAGTCGGCCATGCGTTTTCAAGCTCAGTGTGCTGTGGTGCGAATTATTTTCACATGTTTTGCCGTCTCTGATTGAATCAAGTGTTCCCAATTCAGATATACATCAGTTATACACCTATTTCTAGTTTGATAAAATTGGTCTAAAATTAATGAAATCCTCAATTTTGATTGATCTTTACTAGTCAGCCAGTCGCGAGAACCGTGGTGTCGCTGGATACAAGATTAACACGTTGACTCCGATTGCCTGATTGGTGTAAAACTTCACTTTGTACGCATAGTCACTAGAAGGATCTGAAAAAATTACAGAACCTAACCTCAGTGGTACACATACGTACCACTTCGGAGTCAACGTGCTAACACGTTTGTTGCGATGCGACCCACCGGTGGTTCACTTAGGTTAGGTTCGGTTCTGTAATTTTTTCAGATCCTTCTAGTGGCTGTGCGTACAAAGTGAAGTTTTACACCAATCAGGCAATCGCAACAAACGTGTTAAATGAATGTCGAGTACGGTAAAAATCGTAGGAAATACATGGAAGAGCGTATGGAAATGCAGGGTTTCTTAAAAGTTTTTTATTTCAAATTATACCTTGTTTATGTTCGAAAAATCTTAGTATTGAATTGGTCATTTTCTGTGTTGCTGAAGTGATTTCTTCGCAGCTATTGCATGAAAACAAAAGAATGTACGTTTTTCGCTTTTTTATATTTTAGTTCATAAGCTTGCTCGAAAATAACTAAGCTTTAGTGCTATTCCATATCCATTCAGAATCTATATATATTAATCTATATATTTTAGAATCATTTACGTATATTGAGCTATATGTAAGAAATTAAAATTTTAGTTTACAACCTTGAAAATGTCACATGAAATGTCTGATGCAAACTGAATATTCATATTTTAGTTCTGTTAAAGATTCCTGTTGTTTTTAATGAAAAGCCCATGTCACACATGAATGACTACTTATAGCTAAAAATACATAGTTTCTTTAGAACCTGGCATCATATGACACCTCGTTGTGCAAGACAAAGCTTTTATTAAACCATGCATCCAGTAAGACTGGGTTTTGTGCGAGACAAAGCTTCTTGTGCCACTATCTTTACTATGTTCTTTATGAAGCGTTCTTTCTGTGTGACCATATTTCTTATGAGACTAAATATTTTGAGAACTAATATTTCTTGTGAAACTGAGCTTTTGGCGAGATAATGCTTAGTGAAAAAATATGTTTCTTCTTAAGTTACGTTTACATCGAATCGTGTTACTTGCATGCTGCTTGTGCGAGACTGGGCTTTCGACGAGAAAAAGGAGAACGTTCTGCTCGCCATTGGAGCCGGAGTTACCAATCCAACGCGGACGGTCCGGCGAGCCCGAAGCTTGAGAGGCCACTTGGAATGTGCGAACATTACGCCAGTTGTGGACATATTTTACGAGGTGCTGAGAATGGCTGACAAATTTGGCTTATGCAAACACAGCTCCAGCGGTCTGCACTAGCGATGGTTCATAAAGAGGACGCGTTAAAGCCACTACACCTCCATAACTTTAATGGAAACTGAAGACACGCTCGCCCTCTCAGAATACTAATAGGATGAGCGATAGCCGAGAGCGTTTGCATTCTTGAAGCTCGTCTAGAGTCCGCCTTAAAATGTGCTAACGAACCAGACTCTCAAGCTCTTCTGTTCAGACGGACTGCTTGCTTTTTCTTAAACTCTTATGCATGCTAACGGTCTGCCTTGCTGATATGTATTGTTTTTACTTCAATTCTTACCACATTTCTATGAAGTGTATCATCCGTCACACACCGTTTAGAGTTTGGTGTTTTTATTTTCTACACGTTCAGGGCTTATCGCCCTTTAATGGGTCGATATTCAAGTGAACGACGCACGATACTTTGTTCGAACGATCATTGTTGCCGACAAAATATACCTTCCTCTTCCTCGTGTAACATTATTTCAGTACAGAAAATACCTTGCACTCCTCAATTATGACCATGAAATCAATTTCAATGAATTCTTAAACAAACTTCTATGGAAGTTATATATTGGATAGACTAATTTAGACTAACTTAACTATCTTGACTGACAAACTGCGAGTAAAACCCTTCTTACCATCACAAAACCTCCATGGAACTTAGTGGAGTATGCTAGTTCATTTAGCATTGCACTTTTGGTGTATGGTATCTGATCTAGTATAATAAACTTTACGACTTTACGAGTATTCGTACTAGGTATAGGAGAATAAATGAAATCATCAGTTCCATTTTTGTTCGCGCCATTCAAACTTTTGTTATTTGCATGCCCTGAAATTTTTTAATTTTCAGCTATCTTTAGAACAGCAATGAAAAACAAACGGTTTGTAAAATATTCACTACGAAAAGCGCGGTACCAGAATTTACGTTACGTTATTGTAAAAGGTGCAGCATGGCAGACAAGCAGCCTATTTCATTTACGTAAAGGAAAACTAGTGCGTTCAAATGTAAATCAACTTGACGGTACAAAATTGTTTAATTCAAGTCACAAATCTAAGAAGTAAACTTGATCACGTTCTGTTTTGCCTATGAGACAACATAAAACGAGCTGTAAATTTAGCTCATATCACATCACATCAGTACTTGTGTAAGTCCAAAGAACTCCACTCGGCTTTTCAGTGACATCTCTTTTCCAGATCCTCATATGCAGACAAGATTTAACCTTTTACCGACCACATATTTTCTGAAGAGAGACATACAACACAAGCAGACGCTGTTCATTGGTAGATCACTCTGTCGGCAACGTCTAAACAAGCAAAACATTAACACATATTCTGCCGGTTTAATAGTTGTTGAATTCAGCGCTGGCTTGATGAACACCTTTAATTTTGTTTTAACACACATTTTAACTGTGGATTGCAGGATTTATTTGTACAGTAAAGAGCTAAGTTACTCTACATCCAGGTGTCGTCTACTGTGCATTACTGTTCCAATTTGTATCATACTAGTTTTATGATTATATGTCACCACCACTATGCATGCAGAATTTGACAAATGAAATCTTCATATCTGCCTCCACGTGAAAGACGTATACATGCGTTGTATTTGTACGTGAAATTTTCATAGAGCAACTTTCTTCCAAGTTGTCTTTAGTACCTATTTTTTCTGCAGGATCTACATCACTCAGCATGACTTATATTTTTGAAGCCTACGTGGTGCTTCAAAAGCAGTAACTTTCTCCTGAGTGCAGACCAAATAATTGTGTTCTCGATTTCCAAGATGATCTTAGTTGTATACGGGTGTTATTTCTAGATTTTTTAAAAGGTATACAAGAATTAATTGTTCTTTTTTAAAGAAACAAAGCAGTACAAGTACTCTGAGTCATTTTATTAAATAATACACAATTCTCAAAGCACAATAGCCTGAATTTCTCGAATGATTTTCTGTGCTTCATTCTCATTCTGTGGGGCTGACGTAGGGAATGCGTCAATGCTTTCAAATGACATTTTATGGAAATTAGATGCTGTTAGTTGGGAATCAAGTTTTTGATAAGAGAGTTTTTTACCTGTCTATAATCAAACATTTGATACTGAGGTGAAAATTTCATCTATTGTAGTTTACTGTTTGTAGACTCTTCCATTGTATATTAATTCCAATGTATGTGGCATGAACTATCAGAAAAAAATACCTGCCAGAAAATTTTCAGCTCAGATTTGTCACTGAAAAATATCTTCATGAAGTTTCAATGGGGATTTTGGCTGCGAGCCTACACTCGCTAGAGCTCAATAATTACGAACCGTGCGGAAGCAGCGGTCTGATCGTGCAGATAATTAACACTACTCAAGGGACGGTGCGTAGCAGCGAAAGTAACTGATGGTAACACAAGCGACGGAATAGAAACGGCCGACTTCATTCTTAACTGTGACCATCATTGTTGCAGACTTTTGTTCCTTTTCACTTTAGAAAAGTATGCCAAAGCATTTCGCTAGCTAATGTTTCATATCTTGTGTTCGTATGAATACAAACTTGTTCCCAAATAAATTCTTCCTTATTTATTAAGGTAACTGTGTATTGCTATCGAAGACCAGTCACATTTCAAACACGTAATAAACTGACGTATTGAAACATTAAACTGTTTGAGAAATGCTGGTTCATAATTAAAATATCTCTTTTGAGTGTTGGCTTCATTCAAATTTATAGGATCTTCAATTTTTCTGTGCATTTCTCTGTAAAAGTTATTTCAGAAGGTTTCAAGTCGAGTAAGATCATTCTTTACCGTACCTCTAAAAAATTGAAGGTTACCCTGCATTTTTTACTGGTGTTCAGCAAATTCTGTTTCCTTACATGGATGACCAAGGCCTATACTGAAATTTTGTTAGTGGCATCTCAAGCCAAGTCTAGAAACGGCCTGTATTTTTTGCCTCTAAACCAGAGGTGTTGTTGGCGCTGCCGAGAGTTGTATTTAAAGGCTCCCAAGAGCTTCTCAATGTGACGAAAAGAGAGTCTCGAGTGCAAAAAGTGGCGCCAAATTACAGCAAAAGCGTCTCTGAAGTGTTCGCTGTGAGGGGATGGACACCGACAACGAAGATAATGAAAGGTTAGCGCCTCTAAGGCCCTGGACGCCTTTGTTGCCTCAGCTATACGCGTGAGCTGCATGACTGCCGAGCTCCTAGCCGGGGTTGTTTAGCCCGCGCATAGTCGTGATTAGGTGGTCAGTATCCTTCCGTACTTAGAACTAACAATTTATTCACTATTGTATGTTTGTACAATGCGGGAGAACAATTTATTTCCATTTTAGTGTATTCATTCGATTTTGATTTATGTATTGTACTATTGGAGAGTTAAAAAAGCTTTGCTTTCAACATTGATATTTATTTCTCTATAGCCTAGTAATTACGGTGTTGAGCAAGTTTAGAGGCTGCAGGTAATCTCTTGATAACATCACAATACGTACTCCATGCCCTAAATGTCCTTCGGGCGTATGCGTTCGCGCAAAATTCAATGAGCTAATTTCAGTTGGCAAATAAGCGTCACTCTAGTGAGCAAGCCAATTTTGAAAGATTAACTTATATTTATTATTTACCCAGATTCTACGATTACTCATCGAGAGAACGTGTGTCTTGTGCTCTCAGCCGCGAGCACTTGCGGGGCAATACAAAGTAAAGTATCGCAATGTTTCGGGGCCCGAAAAGAAACAGCTGTAACTCAGAAAGTTTTAGTCACAAGAAAAACCAAATCCACCTTAGTAAGGTAGATAAAAAACTGTTCTAGTTTGGTCACAAAATCTATTTTACTATTTTTAAAATGTATTCTCAAATCGTCACTCTTCACTTCTGATTATACATCATCTTAGGTAATGTTTCAGGTCTGATGGCATCCCGGTTAGAAAACCCAAGGTTTAAAAAAACAGGGTTTTAAAAAAGCTCAGAATTTTCGGAAAACTATTGTTGGAGATGGTTAATGTTTTTAATATATATATTTTATTTGGTTAGGTTTTCATGTAATATATGAATATATTATTTATAGTTGTGTTTGAAGCTTAGATAACAATGCCCTTCAAGGTTTGCAGTACATAAAGCAAATATCAAAACTTGATAGAAGACTGACCTATTATTTAATCTCAGAAAAGTGCATTCGTATTTCATTGTTTCATGCACTCGTTTTAGTTGATCATAAATTGTACAGAAATGTAAAGCATTTTTGTATGTATATCGAATAATAATAGCAGTAAGTGATGTACAGCATCACAGAAAAAATTTGAATGCAGAAGGTGAACATGCAGTTAAAGAGTGGTTCCAAAAAAGAGACTAGTCATACCTTACAAGTTTCATGCATTTAATTTCAAGAGAACCATCAGTCTTTCTTCCTCACATGCTCAGTGATTCAGTTATATTCTCCATAACACCAGATAAATTATGGAAATTAATTGAACAAAAAACAAGGAAGGTAACCAAAGGTGCAGTTAGCAACAGGTTTCTGCACATTCATGGCTAAGCTTTACGCATGCCTAGCAAGTTCCCGCTCAATTAAACGATTTTTTTCAACATTTGGTTCAGTGAGAAGCAATGTGCAAAATAGACTGGGGCTAGTAAGACCAAACAGCTTGTAAAAATTTACCTACATCTCAGGTCGGAAAGAATTCCTAATTTCCTTACCTTTGCCATAAAAGTTATTAAAACTTAGTAGATAGTTAGCTTACCTTTTTCCAGCTTTGCGTAATTCAAGTCGTTTATACTCTGTTTAGTTTATTAGCAGAATTCTGGATGAAAGTTGTACATTTTTTATATGTTTCCAGGTAACGGCAGTATAATCACCAGCTTGGTCGACTGGTGAGTAAATCTGCTTGCGAGCGGGAAGACCCGGGTTCGAATCCCGCTGCCGACATGGTTGACGCGGCTAGAAATACGACATGGGACTTAGGTAAACAACCGAATAATTATCGAAGTAATTATCCGACCCAAGAATGGGCCAAAAAAGGTTCGTTCCTATAGCCTCATTCTATTCTATTCTATTCTATAAAGCGATCATGCCAAGACGAGGTCTCAGCCGGTGTCTCTTCAGCCCGTCAGGCCAGAAACAAATAAGCTCTTTCTTTCTCTCTCCCTCTCTCTGTTCAAGGGAAAAATAATGTTATTAATGAGTATAATGTACGTAGAGGATATACGAAGCTTTCAGAGTATTTCATTGTCCGAGTAAGTTATGTTGCATCAATAATTATGAACTGGAGCGAGTTCTCGGTGTCAGATCCTAGCTAAAAGGATACTCTCAGTGCATTAATTTCTCTTACTTGCTTTACGCTGAAAAGGAATATGAAAACGAGCCACAAAATAATTAGAGAGGAAACTCCAGAAGAAATATCAATTTTAGTCTGTTTCTACTGGTAGAAAGTGACCTATACTGTTCACCGAAGCAAAGAAATACCAAAGAGGTTCCAGACCAGGACAATTTTTCTACCACAAAAGAATCACTTCTTGCTTCCAGTATTTGCTATTGAATAGAAAGAAGGTTATTATATAAACAAAGTTTTGTGGTTAGATGAAACGAAATTAAATTATTTGATAATGTTTTTAGCATGGTTAACACGTTTCCTGCGATTGCCTAGCTGGTACAAATATTTACTCTGTACATATAGTCACTAGAGGGCATGAAAAAATTTGTAAAACTTAATCGAAGAGGCCCGTCGGGGTTCTACAAATTCTTGGCAGGAAATGTGTTAAACAAGAAACTATTTGGGCCTAGAATTAGAAAAACCCTATCTCAACTGTTGAACGTTAAGAAGACAGTGTCATGGACTAGCGTTAGCTTACATTGGCCAGCACACAAAGCATTCACGTCACGGAGGAATGGTAAACTTCCACACGTGCTGCCAAATTTTGAAAATGAAACCTTGTCACTCCTCCACAACATTCAAGGTCTGAAAACGTTGTGTCCTTTCACCCAAAACACGGGTGAAAACAATCGATCGAATACCTCGCTGGGTATTCGAATACTTACGTGTGTGTTCTCAGTAAGGCTAGCCAGGATTCCGACATGAATTCAATAAGAAATCAGCAAAAAGGTTGAAGATTCAAGTTAGAGAACGACAGCGTTCAAATCTTAAGACGAGTGTGTTTTATAGAACAAATGAAAACTTGAACTGTTGATTACGAAAATCTAGTGTCATTGAATAAAAGACATGTAGAGGCTGCAGTGAATAGTAAGAAACTTATTGCTACATATTTACGATAAATTTATCGCAATACTTCGTGGCTACTTTCGGGTAAACAACTCGGAAGCTCACTGTCTTTTTTTAAATGTTTTATACACTACTTCAGCAGGTTTTGATTTTTTTGTTGAATATGCGTGTAAATTTATTGTTCAAAGTTTTGTTGCATTCCAATTCTGATTATAATAACTGTAAAAAATATAATTGTTGTAGAATTGAGGGGCTTATTTCCTCGGCGATCCACTGGATGTCTTAGTGGAGGACCGGACTTTGTTTTACGTGTTGCAGTTGATCATACTTCCTTTAACATTTTACCATTAGCCGTTCTTCAATCCTGAGGCTCTGGTTCACATTATTAAGAAACCGAGCAAAGCCACGACACGCTTTCCATCATCAGCCACAACTCCCTGCTCCTCACTCATTCCCAGTCATATTTCTTGCACACCGTTCTATGCACACCTTATATTTGAGTTACGGTCATTCCTTTCCTTCAACTACTCGTTTCTTCCTAGATAAATCATTTTAATTCTAAGTCGTTTTCCTGCAGTCCAGTGTCCAAACAGGGAAGTTGTCTTTTATTGGAAATATCGCATGATCCGTGGTAATGCTGCATTTCCTTCGAAGCCTGCCACAATTATTTTTATTTTTTGTAAGCTCTACTTTAGACACACTGCTTCTTCAATCTCACATTGTCGTACAGCACACATTCTCCATGCTTGTATTCGAAGCTACTATATCACTAAAAGCAATTTTACTAATAATTTATTTTGTTGCTTTGTTTTCGTTTTTATCGCTTAAGTTTTACATTCTCCAGTATTC
This sequence comes from Trinorchestia longiramus, assembly GCA_006783055.1. Taxonomy (NCBI): domain Eukaryota; kingdom Metazoa; phylum Arthropoda; class Malacostraca; order Amphipoda; family Talitridae; genus Trinorchestia; species Trinorchestia longiramus. The sequence goes on from VCRD01005060.1 coordinate 32,013, forward strand.
GTCATTTCTTTTGTATTGTTCCCCTTGTCTCCCATGGTCAAAGATGCTTTAATTGGCATCACTATCTGACATGAATAAAATGTGAGAGTTTCAGCCTCTCAAAGTGTGAAGCAATAAATGCAATAATTCCCCCGCCCTCCACTCCGTTTGTTTCATAGTAGTTTTTAGCCCATGACGGTTCCTTTGACTTCCCTTCAAATTCTGACTGAATTAACGCATCTACCATTTTCTCCCCCAGCCTTTTCTTTGTTATACCGAAGATAGCTAAACTAATAATCAGGTTTAATGCCTGCAATGCAGGAAACTCTTTGCGTCGTTGTTTTTAATTATGCGAATAGTTATTTACCTTTCCCATTTTGTTTCATAACCATACAAGTTTTCAGAGGCTTACATCGCTTTAGTGTTCGCTCACTTTTTTCCACCCTGCTGTACGCTTTATTTTAAACGTAGATATTTTGCCCACCCATATTAAAGGCTGCTGCTCATTTTCCAAGAATCTAACGCGCTCCACGAAATGGTCCTGTCTCTATGCCACAGAATTTTATGCATGCGTACGTGATTTATTTATTTTTATATTCCTCATTCGGTCTGCATTGTCATTAAACTATATAAGTGTGGTTCTATTTTTCTGTGTGCTTATATCAAGAAACTTTGTACCGGGGACGTCTCATTTCGGTGGTCCAGCGAAGAGTACAGATGCATCAATGAATTTCTACGAAGTCCTTGATTCCCTTTACATTCTAATTCCCGTTTGAAACGTAAGATAAGGAGCCAATTTCACTAGTTTTATCAGTACAGTTAAGGCAATAAGGGTTTATAGCGATTTAAATTAGCCAAGTGAAATATTGTACATTGACTGTCTTAGATTGCGATTTCTACAGTTTTTCATATTAAAATTAAAACTTAAGAATGCTGTGTATGAGAATTCCATAAATACGACCACTAGTTTGACGATTACCGAAGCTCTTAATTCATGTTTTTTACCCGTCCTTTCATTCTCAACTGCTGAGCTACGTATTAAGGTCATACTTCTGGGCCGATTCCTATTATCGTGAGTCTCGGAGACGAGTTCCTTCTCTTAAGTGTATTACAGATCAGTGCTACAGCCCTCGATGATATTTCTAATTTTTTTTAAGCGTTATTCCTTGATTCTGATGCTCTTGAAATTGCTGCGTCATGCAACGCCGTGTCTAAGACCTACGAACTGTAATAAATTTTTGTACATAATTAGTTCGACATAGCTAATTGAGTGTTATTTCAGGCTATCATCGTCTGTGATGCTTGAGAACTGGTCGCCTACTTACGGCACTTACAGCAGCCTCGTGATGAACTGTTTTCGTGGTGACACTGCATCAATGTTGCCACTGCTTTAATGTTGCCACTGCTTCAGTGTTGCCACTGCTTCAGTGTTGCCACTGCTTTAGTGTTGCCACTGCTTTAGTGTTGCCACTGCTTCAGTGTTGCCACTGCTTCAGTGTTGCCACTGCTTCAGTGTTGCCACTGCTTTAGTGTTGCCACTGCTTTAGTGTTGCCACTGCTTCAGTGTTGCCACTGCTTTAGTGCTGCCACTGCTTCAGTGTTGCCACTGCTTTAGTGTTGCCACTGCTTTAGTGTTGCCACTGCTTTAGTGCTGCCACTGCTTCAGTGTTGCCACTGCTTGTACTGCATTGTCAACTTTCCTTTATGTGATAGCTTAATTTCATCGTTGCTCGTAACTTCAAGAAAACATTTCTCAAGAATATTTTTCGTGAGTTGGATTGTGACAATCCACTTCATCGAGTGGCAATTGTAGTCGAACTCTTAATATGTCTCTTGATATACGCTCGGTGTTCCTAATTCTATATTACTGCTCAACTTCATTTTTGCGCACTATTTTATCACGGGTAAGTTGAGCAAGTGCATTCTAAGAACCTCTGTACGCATTTTGAATTATCAAACGCATTGGTTTACGCTAATTAAGTGAAATATGACCTTCAATGAACTACATTCAATATTTCAAATTATTTTTAATGATATGAGCACAATAGACGTGACAATCTATTGCAGGTTCTACTTGGTTGAGTAGGCCTCACTTGTCTTTTATTCTTTTTCTTCTTTTCTGTAAAGGGGCACAATTGTTATTTCGGTAAACTGCTGCTCGATACCAATCTCTTCTGTTCCTGTAAGCTCACTTCGTTTTTTTGTACGAGTTTTTTTATTGGTGTAAGTACTGTCTTCGATTGAGTTTTCCTTAACCCATTTATGATGAGAATAACCTAATGTTTGAGAATATAATAAGACGTTTAGAATAGCGTCACTTGGGTGTAAATAAATATAGAAACACTCATTTGTATGATTATATAAATATTTGTTGCATCATAAGACGTGATCATATGATCGCGCTAGACACATACGGGTACAAAATAAGACAATATTATTTCGAACTAAAAGGAAGCTCATAACTCGGAAATAACTAAAAAGTTGAACAATGAAAGAAGGAATAGCAAGACAAGAAATATTTCATTCATTAATGTAAGAGAAAAATAAAAAAACATCTTTTGAAACTGGTAACCTCAACATCTAGTACCATTTACTTTCGATGATAGTGCATAAAGCAACGAATGCATAGACCAGCGTCACATTTAAAGCACTCTGTGTGCACTGTTGCTTTACAATGCTCACCCTGACATCTGTGCCACTTACACTCACGAACCAGATGACCAACATTGTCATACCTCATTTCATTCTCACCGCGGGCTGATGCGCTTTTTTTTCCTGTGGATTTTGGAATGGATCGAAACCATTTCATATACGACATGGAAATCGATCTTCTGAATTTTAATTAATCAGTGGTTGACCCTCTTTTTCGTGCTAATATCCAAGCGTTCTGTATTGCTACATCCACCATCCATGTAAATAGACTCCACCACCATTTTTTGCCTCTAATTTCAATACGGTAGCAATTCACATTTTGATCCATCCTGTCAATTCTTCCCATAGATTTGTTGTATTCTTTCACTGCTCTTGGTATTGGTATATCAACGTATTGACACTTTTGTTTTGACCATCTTTTTGCTTTGTCAAATGGATTTTTACCATGAACTGTAGAAGCTACTGTCACTACAGAATTGTCCTTCCAGCGAGTTACTTTTATGTTAGATGATTCCAGAGTTCCAGTGACTCACTCAGAATATCCCCTCTCTTTTTTATAAAATGTAGTCGCCACAGCAACAGGACATTTGAATCAATCCGATTTTTCCTTATGGTTTCTGTACCATCATATCTAGGGATTTTCAGCTCATCAAGCAAAGGAAGGGAAGTGAGCAAATTATGTGAATAAGTGATAGGGAAGAAACTTCTTATCATCACTGTATGTGTCAAGGAGATGAAGCACTGCAGCCGAACACTTGCCAAATTTCGTTTCGAGAACCTCATTTCCTTTTTGTGTTTTTTCCTTGATATGGATCATATGTGGTCAAGTATACGGAGTCAGTATTTTGGCATCAGACTTTATAGCCAAATCTTACTGGCTTGTTCCTTATGGCTTGTTTACAACTATGTTTTCCAAAGTACTCCACCATTGCTTCATCGTGCGATACATTTTGCTCTGGTACGAAGTTATCCCTGAACTTGTTTTGCAAGTGTGCAATAAGAGGACGCAATTTTGGGTATTTGTCACTGCTGTCAATATTATGTAAAGCATTCGAATGTAATGCCTTCATAATTTCTTCAAATGTGTCTCTCCGTATAGCGATGCTGTTGGCTTCATTGTAACTTATCAGTCGTTCCTGACCAATATAGTCTTCTGCGTGGCAATTCATTGTATACGGAGATTATGAGAATACCTATAAATACTTTTAATTCATTTATTTCAACACGAACATCAGGTTAATTTTTTTGAAACAATACTTAGTCATTTCTTTTTTAGCTAGTTCATAAACTTCAGTATCGAAAAATATTTCGAATATTTCTACCACAGAAAGATTACTATATGCGCTACTATTTCTTTCAGGAAATTGACTGCATGGTAATTGTTTGTCGTTCTTTTCCATGTTGGCTTGAAGTTTTTTCTACATATTTTTTGTTTCTTGTTTGGTGGTATGGCTTCAATGTCATCATCAGTTTCAATATCATTATCAGAAGATCCATTATTTTGTGGTCGAAACTCATCTGGTGCCAATAGTTGGTTACCTGAAAGATGAGGCGGTTGCAAGGGGGATTCTGTATCCTCTTTACCTGAATCTTCGTCAGTTTCAATACTGCAGGATGGTGGCTCAATGTCATAGTTATTATCATCTTCTTCCAAAGTGACCAAAATTTTATTCAGTGTTAGTTCTTTAGCTCTGAAAACAGATGAAATTCGAATGTAGAAAAACGTACCCGTGAATGCCTAAAGGGATTATATGATCACACCTAATTCAAAAGAAAATGTATGGTGATTAAAAATTTTGTAATACAAAATCAACAGCCATAAAATACCCTTCACAAATATAGATTAGTGTGTAAAAGTTTCAAGGAATAATGTTAAAATGGAATGCTTTGTTAACTCATCTTTCTTTTGAAGTAATTGTGAGAATAAATACGTGACGGGGAGCAAAATGAAAAGACGTCCTCACTCTACATCGTGTGCCTACTAGCTGTCCTATTGCACAATATAATATGTGGCAACAATACTGAACATGTTTAGACTTGGTATGAATACGATTGGCAGTTTGTTTACTCGTGACAACAGTTTGGAATACAATTATTTATACGTTTTAATATGAACACGTTAGGCATAAATGGGTTAGTATTAATAATATACTAAATTTATTTGTGGCTCATAACTGTTAGAAACCATGATATTCTCAGTGGGATTCAGTGTGAATAACGCAGCCGGAAGCCGGTAGGTACATCAGAATACCGTGGGTTGCCGTCTGTGCACTGTCGTAACGTACTCGTCCTGCACTACGTAAGCGATGAGAAATGTACAAATTGTAGCTTCTTACGTCCCAGAAGGAAATAACTTTGTTGATAAAGCTTCAGTAATTACTCAAGACAGAAAAGCAATGACACTCGTGTTTTGATGGATGGTGCGATCACGCGCTGAGGAACACTCAGGCCAGCGCAGGCTCTGGAGACAGGCAGCAGTTGGCACCTGCCGCCGCTAATGAGACTCAGGCATTCTTCCTCGACGCTTGAACTGGAATTGCGACTTCGCATGACCAAATGAGGAGAATTGTTGACGATGCAATTGAGGCATGGAATTTTTGTTTGCACATCAGAAATGCTCGTATTTTAGTCTCATGGTGAGTTGATGAAATGTTGCAATGTTCATTTGTGACCACGATCAACAAAATAACAATAACTTACAATAAGCCTCAGCGGTATTCATGGGGGAGTTGTAGACATTTTCTAACTGAAAATGTTAGCTGATTTGCGAATTTCTCTAACTTGTACCCGTTAATAATCCTTTCCGGGTGAAATTATACATAGAAAATGTTTCCCGTTCAGAAGTATTTCCTAGTTTCTACGTATACATTTTTACTTTTTTGAGAAAATAATTTTCATTATATGTACTTTAATTATTGTTATCGATTTTTTCCGGTCTTGACAGTAATTTCTAAATTTATTACGTCTAATTTATATGTTCAGGCTTACAATCTTGTGAGATCATGGCTTTCATCCACCGAACACGGATGTTCAGCACCATCAACTTATTGGTCATATAAGCTTGCGTTTAAAAACTTTAACGTTCTATATTTTAAGAAGACGCTTAAAATGAAGGCAATATATTACTTGTTATGGACGGCATTGTTAGATCAATAAGATAAAGAATGCAAACGTAATTATGCCCTCATTAAAAGTATCCACGCAAATTTAATCACAATTCTGTAACTTTCACTTTTCGGAGTAAATTTTCGAATATGTTCCTAGGCCAGAAATTTATATATTTGACGGTGCGGAACGAAATGATGTGCTCACAAATTTTTTAACAATATTTTCACTTGACCGATTTTCTACCAATTGCTTGTCTGGTTGATATTTCGGGAAGTGAAATCCCCCGTTGAAGTGCTTACCTCTTCGTGAGAACGCACACACAGGAACGAGCGTGACAGTGTTGCTTAGGGATTTAGAGCCCTGGAGTGACCTGGGCTCTCTTTGGTCAAGAAAGCTCATAATGTCTGCCCTCGTGTGTGTATCTTACTACTTAGGCGCTTTTCGCTGGCGGGTCTATAGCTCCTCAAGATTCCTCGTTCTTTTCCCTCGTGTGTAGTGGCTGATGTATATCGACCCCTTGTGGCTCAAGTTCTACTCTATTTTTCTCACTTCTAATTTTGCTCACTTCCAGATGCTCACTCTACTTTTTTTCCAGCTGGGGCTGGTCTACCGACCGGCCGCCCT
>VCRD01005061.1:14349-34220 GCA_006783055.1 Trinorchestia longiramus
CACATGTTATCCCTGCAGCCCCGTGTTGCGCAGCACATGTTATCCCTGCAACCCCGTGTTGCGCAGCATATGATATCCCTGCAACCCCGTGTTGCACAACCGTATTTATTATCGCTGCAACCCCGTGTTACGCAGCACATGTTATCCCTGCAGCCCCGTGTTACAGCGTGTGTGTTGCATGGTTCAAGTGAAAGCAACCAGCCTCAACTTGTGCTGTACACAGCCACGCCTGGAAGCGCTTGCTGCAAAGCCTGTACTCGCTGCACTGAGCGAGTGTTGCTCATTGTCGTCTTCACTCTTACAATTATGCCTGCAAACGCTGCGTGTATGAGAAAATATAAAGCATTATATAAAAATATAATGGCAATAATTCATGCAAGAATTGGTCTGGCGAGTTCTGCATGTGAGGGTCAGGATGTGAGCTCTGCATGTGAGGGTGAGGATGTGAGCTCTGCATGTGAGGGTAAGGATGTGAGTTCTGCATGTCAGGGTAAGGATGTGAGTTCTGCATGTCAGGGTAAGGATGTGAGCTCTNNNTAAGGATGTGAGCTCTGCATGTGAGGGTAAGGATGTGAGCTCTGCATGTGAGGGTAAGGATGTGAGCTCTGCATGTGAGGGTAAGGATGTGAGCTCTGCATGTGAGGGTAAGGATGTGAGCTCTGCATGTGAGGGTAAGGATGTTCTCTGATCATGTGTTGCAGGAGTTGTTGTTTAGGGTGACTAGTGGTAATTACCTCTACTACTTACCATGTTCTAATTGCATCTACTTGTTTATAGTCTATGTACTAATTACCTCTACTTGTTAATAGTCTATGTACTAATGACCTCTACTTGTTAATAGTCTATGTACTAATTACCTCTACTTGTTAGTATGTATTAATTACCTTTAATTGGTAATAGTCTATGTACTAAGTAGCTCCACATACTAATAGTTCCTATATACTAAAAAGCCTAAAATATTACTAATATCTATGTGCTGGTTAGCTCTATTTAATCAACCCAACGATGTTTTCAGTATTCCTAGCTCTATTAATCAACCCAACGATGTTTTCAGTATTCCTAGCTCTATTAATCAACCCAACGATGTTTTCAGTATTCCTAGCTCTATTAATCAACCCAACGATGTTTTCAGTATTCCTAGCACTATTAATCAACTTAACGATGTTTTCGCTATTCCTAGCTCTATTAATCAACCCAAAGATGTTTTCAGTATTCCTAGCTCTATTAATCAACCCAACGATGTTTTCAGTATTCCTAGCTCTATTAATCAACCCAACGATGTTTTCAGTATTCCTAGCTCCATTAATCAACCCAACGATGTTTTCAGTATTCCTAGCTCTATTAATCAACCCAACGATGTTTTCAGTATTCCTAGCTCTATTAATCAACCCAACGATGTTTTCAGTATTCCTAGCTCTATTAATCAACCCAACGATGTTTTCAGTATTCCTAGCTCTATTAATCAACCCAACGATGTTTTTGCCAGGGTACTGATTGCCAGGGTACAGTTTTCAAATAATCACAGCGTTACTTCAAATTTTTGGGAATATCATTATTTCGGGAGAAAATGGAGACTTAAAATGGCATATTCTTTTCTTTCTTATTATTGCACGTTTGCTTATACTAAAATTGCGGTCATCGTCTACACGATATTCGAAATAATGAAATAATGATTCGTACCGTTTTTTGTATCAATATTTACTTCAAAAAAACGCTTTGCAAGCTTATAAAAACATTCAGCAAACATTGACGGTTTCGATACATGTATTAAATAACACTTTGTAAGCCCATAAAACATTTGCCAGAAAATGTTCAATCAGTGAGACAAGTAAAGCCAATGTGACACCATGTCTACTGAACGAGCTCGCTGAGGTCGTTAGTAAATAGAGGATGTTGTACCCGTGTTATCTTTATGACATTTTTGCATTATTTGCAAACTAAACTTGTCAGACACCTGTTCTGCTAGCAACATTCTCGCATGTATTTAGTTTTAATTATGATGTAATCATGAAGCTCACGCACCAATGTTAGTAACTGTTTTGTAATAATAAACGGATGTGAAAATTATACTTTACCTGCACCTGAACTTCACTCGTGTATATAAATGCATATAAATTTCGTTGCCCATTTATTGTCCTTACCTAATACGTAGCTTCTCATTTTATTAAACCCAATAAAGGTATCATTTAAATAAGATGATAATTTCCGTTTCATATACTATAAACACATTTCCATAAGCGATCAACTAGCTAAGTAAAAATGGAAATTAAAGTTTCATTCTTTCTCGCGTATTTAATTACAAAGTTTTAGCCCCACTGTTGGAAACTCAAACTGTCACGTTGTGTTGTGCAGCGTTTTTCGTGGTAAACGTCTTGATATTTTTGTTCGGTTGTATTGTTAGTTTTAGTTCAATTGTTGAAACAAATCACCGTTTCAGGAATTATCAACGAATGAATTTCTACCACTCAAGGATCTTAGCGATAAAACATTTTATATGAATAAATATTTAATTGAAAATACACTTTGAGTCTATGAAAGTTACATACCAATAATTCAACCAGTGACACAAGTGAAGCTTGAGTGACATTGCCTGACTAATCTCTGAGGTTATTCTAAAAACAGAGAATACTAAACTTGCTTCATTTTGGCTCGTGTATTATTGGCATACTACTATTTCCCAGGCATTTGCCTTGTCAACATTATCTATGCTTCTTTGTATTTTTCATTTTATTTTGCAGTGAAAACATGAAGTTTTGACATTATTAACAAATATATTTTCACCATCTGAGGAACTTATTTATAAGGAATTTGAAAATGCGATGTCAATGCTTGTGTCTTTTATCAACTTGATTGTAATAAACGATTTTTCTATGAAATAATCTTGTGTTTGGACTGTGTACGCAGTTTTTCTGTACGTAATAACCTTGTACGTCTACGCATTAATCTTATAACTCTACGTAGTAATAATCCATTGGTTTGCCTTGATTTCTAACTGATGAGACAATAAAATAGAGCTAGCGAAACACGTACATCACTTCCTAAACTGCCAGCCTCCGTGGCTGGGTTTTACTGAAACTTTATTACTGTTTATTGGTGTGTGAAGTACCAATCTAAGGTAGTAGAGTTATCCGTGATAAACGGAGTTAGATTTATGTATTTAATAGCGAACATATCTGTATTATGCATTGAATTAATATGCTAGATGCCAATAAATATTGATAAATTTTATTCCGTTCTACTTTGTTGTGGTGACCTTTTACGGGTACAAACTGCGCCTACATATTTACCTGGCAGATGTGAAGCTGCTGAGGTAAAAAAAAATGGTTATTATTTGTATTTTGCTTCGGTCAGTGACTTCTACCTGCATTTCCTAGTATCCAAAGGATTAGATCACTCCTTAGCTCCGGTAAAAAAAACGCAGAAGAAATGAACCTCATTCTGTAATTACTGAAGTTTCGGCCTAACTATGCGATGGGTTGTTGACGCTCTCTTTCTAACAGTTTTTGATGCCTGTAAATGTTTATAACACCCGTCTCATAAACAGCCGTGTTTAACGCGCGCATTCAGCCGCGAATTATTTCCATTTAATTCTGCGCCTTACATTTCAATACAAAGTTAAGATGATAGAAGTCTACTTTCATAAATTTTTGCATCATTTCGTTAGAGTAGAACTGTAATTTTGTAAGATTAAACTACAGTTGTCATGAAATTCGATGAGTGAAGATAGTTGATGTTGATTGTTTTGATTCTGGCTGAACGTTCATGCATATTGTGAGTTGTTTGCATTGGTTTACGTGCATATAATGTAAGTTCTTGTTTATGTTATAGAGTAAAGAATTTAGGAATTGTAGATAAAGTAAGCATAACCCAAGTTGAATCTGCTTGCTACTAGTAAATTGTGTGACGTAAAAAACAACGACACCAAAGAGGTGTACTCTGCGTTGTAATGGTGACGTGGCTTTGGGTGTACGGGATTCTGTTCTTACTCTACATAATTTACCGTCATTCACGAGCTACTCTGAAATTCGGAGAATCAATTAGCTGTCATTCACGAGCTACTCTGAAATTCGGAGAATCAATTAGCTGTCATTCACGAGCTACTCTGAAATTCGGGAAATGCAACACGTGTAGCACAATAGAATCCATCCGTTTTATATGTACCTACGAATAAATTTTAGACTTTAAAATATTTAATGCTAACGAATTTTGAACGCTTTTCTCGTAATTGAAATCTCGCCTGTTATCATGAACCTGTTCTGACTACCAGTTTGTTATGTGCTTCTTGAAGAAACATTCAAATTATCGAGTGATAATTTATCAATCAACAGCTTGGATAGACAAAAAATAGAGGGAAAACGTCTCAGACTTGCGTTTAAAAGCTGTGTGGAGTATGAGTTACATGACCTCTCGTGAAAACATGTTTTCGTTCTACATTATTTTGGTCTTCAATGTTCCTCATAGTGGATAATCGCTTATTTTCTCGTTTATCTCTCTGAAATATATATTTTATTTGTTTTTCATCGGTATAAACTTCCGTAGCTTGTCACTTCATGGAGTTGAACTGCACTCATGAATTCAGGAGACGGTGATGTGGTGTGGAAATCAGCGCTCAATTTTGGGGTGGAAATTCAGGATGCTGTGCAGAAATTTAGAATCCTGAGTGGAAATTCAGGATGCTGTGCAGAAATTTAGAATCCTGAGTGGAAATTCAGGATGCTGTGCAGAAATTTAGAATCCTGAGTGGAAATTCAGGATGCTGTGCAGAAATTTAGAATCCTGAGTGGAAATTCAGGGTGCTGCTTGCTGCATATGACCGAGCAAGCAGCACCTCTTCGGTCAGCGCACTGGTTGTACTATTTTTTATTAGCTTGTGGTTTCTTACCTTCGAAATGGAGGGAAAAAAAATCAACACGAGTTCTGGAGGCAAACTCGGAAGCCCCAAATAAGAGGAAAGTGACAGGCATATATACAAAATTGAAAGTGTTAAAAACCCATCAGGAAGCCATGAATGGTATGGAGATATCTAAAGTTATGGGGATCCCTGCATCAATAGTAAGATTTATTATCAAAAATGGAACTAAAATTAAATAGAGTGCAAAACATGTTCCTGTCTCTGCCACTCAAACAATGAAGAGACCCGTACATGAAATGTCACTGATAGAATCTATGCTATTTCAATGGATATGTGATCAAAGAGCACGTAGCTTACCACTTAGTGAACATTTAATTCAGACTGAAGCTTTGTCTTTGTATGCATACTTAAAATCAAGTGCTGATTACAAATTTTATTCAATTCCTAATTTTGCAGCCAGTCGAGGATGGTTTGCTGGTTATAAACGTAGGTTCAACATGAAAAATGTTGTAATACACGGAGAGGCTGCTAGTTCAGATTCTAGCTCTGTGGCGCCATTTGTTGAAAAATTTAAGCACATAATTACACAAGGGGGATACTCGCCTCATCGGATATTTAATATTGATGAGACGGGTTTGTATTGGAAGAAACTACCTTCCAGAACATTTATAACAGAGACAGAGAAAAATGCACCAGGATTCAAAGCAAACAAAGATCGATTGACCCTACTCTTAGGTGGGAATGTGTCTGGTAGTGTGAAGCTTAAGCCATTATTCCTGTACAAATCAAAGAACCCCAGAGCTTTGGAAAATGTAGCTCATGATTCGTTGCCTGTTATCTGGAAAAGTAATCGTAAAGAATGGGTGACAAGAAAAAAATTCATAGTGGTTCAGAGATTATTTTGTTCCTTAGATTGAACAATTTACAAAACAGGAAAACCTAGATAATAAAGCTTTGTTACTTTTGGATAATGCTCCAGGTCATCCTCCGGAGGAACTGAACGACATGTTTCCACACATACAGGTTACATTCCTGCCCCCGATTACTACTTCTGTACTATTATACAACCTATGGACCAGGGCGTCATCAGAGCTTTTAAGGCTTATTACTTACGAGACACTATGAAACGACTTGTAGATAAGACTGATGAAAGTATGGAGGGTATCAAATGCTATTGGAAACGTTTCAATATTAAGACAGCTATAGAAATCATCAAAAATGGTTGGAATAATGTGTCGTCGACAACATTGAATTCTGCATGGAAGAAATTGTGGCCAGAGTGTGTGAAAAAAATAACGGAAGATTTAAACAATTCAGAGCCCATCGAAGCCGTTAAGGAGCTTGCAACAGAAGCTGGTTTTGCGGAACTAACATCAGATCATATTAATGAATTCCTAAGCAGTCACGAACAGGAACTTTCAGTTGATGAATTAGTAGCTATACACAATAATAACAGTGAAGGCGATGTTACAGAAATTCTTGCTGAAGATTTACCTAACGAAGTAGTTGCTGCAAATGAAAGGAAGAAGGATTTAGCAGAATTTCTGGAAGTGGCTGAAAAACTCAAGAGGAAGGTATCATCAGTAGAAGTGGATACAAAGAAACTTCGCTCATTCCACCAATCAATTGATGGATTGATGAGTTACTATAAGGATGAATAAATTATTAGTAGTAGCTATTACATTTCATTAGTTATTATTAAAATTTTACTGTTTATAGCAGTGATAGAATAAAAACATTCATTTATTTTTTAATTTTCATATCGTATTTTCAGTAAGATATTTAATGCTAATTCTTGTTAGTTTGTCATAATTTGATATAACTGCTAAATATCAAACGAGTTTTTCTCCTTCAGTATCATAACGATAGCTTCATAAGAACTAATTTAGAGACCCTATTCCAGAACCATACGTAAATAGCTTAGTTAATCGCAAATAACCACTTTCTTAGAATTTTTTTTTTATTGCTCTGCTTCATTCATTGCTCGAAGTTTCTGTAATGCACCATAGCAATGACGGAAGTATTACTGTATACTCATTGCTAATGATTATGATAATGAATTTTACAAGCGAATGATATTAATCATCATTATTCAAAATACGAAACGTTAATGATTATGATAATAAATTTTACGAGCGAATACTGATAAATATCATCATTTATAATGTTAAATGCTAATTATTATAATAAATTTGATATGCGAATATATCCCGCCTGCACTAGTACCTATTGGGAGGCGCATCAGGTCAAGATCTTTGTTTTCTCAAAAATTTCAGCTGGAAAACAAAGGAGGGCGGGGCCGGGGGTGGTGTTAGATTGTGAAACGTTTCAAATTTGGGAGGTCTCAAGTAATAGGCCGTCATGAGTTGGGTATTTAAGTAGCGGCAATTGGAAGCATAGATTACTTGTCTGTGGTGTTCGCATAGATAGGTTGTGACTTCTGCACATTGCGTGTGTACCCTAGTGACTTGGACGTTATTTCGTTACGGAATCGTTCTATTCTGGGTTAAGATTCTCTCACTTTGAAAATTCATACGTGAAGATTTTACTGAAATTGTGTGATTTCGGTTTTTAAATTTCGTGTGTGAAAAGTTCTCGGTGTGCGTCTTAAGCCAAGTTTGGGAGTTAGTCTCTTTCGAAGTAGAGATTAAATTGAGCAATGGCTCGTGGCCGTAGAAGGAGAGGAAGAGCGTCAGGTAACCGTGCTGGTGGTAATGCTGCACCACCTGCACCGGCTAACCAGGGCTCGCAACAGCCTCGTGAACGTCGGTTGCAAAACGTAGAACCTGGCATCAGCATGCGGGATGTCGTTGTCGGAAATTATTCGGCTGGGCATGCATCGGGTCAGGCAGCTTCAGGGCAGAGGGCTGCTGCAACTGTTACGATACCCGAAGTTACTCCTCCATTCGACCCACGTATCCCGCCACCCGCACATTTTTCGAGGACCAAGATTTCAGAGTTAGTCAAGCATCCTCCCCCGAATATCGGGTCGGGGGGAATAATTTCATCATCTCAGGGGAATCTGGGTGTCTTGGCGAACCCGCAATTCTCTCAGCCTGGAAATCCCACCATGTTGGTCCAACCTCAACTCCCTCAGCCTGGAAATCCCACCATGGTGTTCCAACCTCAACTTCCTCAGCCTGGAAATCCCACCATGGTAGCGTACCATCAACTACCTCAGCTTGAAAATCCCACCATGGTAGCGTACCATCAACTACCTCAGCTTGAAAATCCCACCATGGTAGCGTACCATCAACTACCTCAGCTTGAAAATCCCACCATGGTGGTCCAACCTCAACTCCTTCAGCCTGAAAATCCCACCATGGTGGTCCAACCTCAACTCCCTCAGCCTGGAAATCCCACCATGGTGTACCCTCAATTCCTTCAGCCAGAAAATAGTAGTACCCTGGTGAACTCGCAACTCCCACCGCCAGGAGATAATCATATGGTAGTTGACCCACAGCTACCCGTGCATGGAATTTTATATTCTATCCAGGATCCTCAGCAAGATAATATCTCAGCCAATGTCGTAGATCCATTACTGTTGGCACCAAATGCACATCTCGAGGTACCTGCGCCTCCAGCTGCCCCAAGTATTTCTGATGGAGACATGGACACGAACACCATACCTGCCCCACCTACTCCTGTGGTTCAGGAGAGTAACGGCACCACTTATTTCCTCGCACCGGTGGCACCAACACTTCGTTTGCCTGAACCTCGGCCTGACGCTCCCCAAGTTATTTGCGGAACTACTTGTTATCTTCCTCTTCCTAAAAAACCAATCGAGGAGCCCAAGGAGGTGCCTAGCGAACCCACTGTCTCTGATTACGAGGGAGTACCATTACTTAGAACCAAGGACGCTGATGCATACGGACCCAGGGCTGCCGTCAAATCTGAAAGTAAGTCACTTCAAAATAGTTTTTCTATGAGACGCCTTTCGGCAATTTTTTTACCGTTTTCCCATTCGTGATTTGTATTACGCGGCCACGTATTTTTTTATCGTAATTATTTATATTCGTGTTATTGTTCAGTGACAGGAATTTTTTATGGTATTCATTCATATTCGTGTTAATAATGCGGTCACGAAATTAAATATCTATGAATTCTCACTCGAATAATTTTGCAGCTACGGAAATTTATGATCGTATACATTATCATTTATGTTGCCATGCAGTAACGGCTGGTGAATTATTACTGCTGTTAACTTATACACTTGAATCATACGTTATATAATCATTTTGATAACGGATATTTTTTAAAGGGTTTTGTACTTTTCAACTTCATATTGATAATTACTGTAGACTCCGAGAAAATAGATTAATAAATGCAATGGATCCTACGGAGTCAGAGCTCCCATGGGCACATGGACAGTAATTCTTTATATTTCTTTTCATTTGAACTTCTTCATGATAGCATGGTTGTTAGCTTGTGTTATGATATCAGCTAAAATATTTCTGAGTCAATGCCCTAATCTCTGATCACGTTTTCAAACCTCGTATGATATTTATTACAATATGTTTTCCTCCTGCCAGCAAAGGAAAATTCTACGATTTTTTTGGGTCTAGAGTGAAGCGAGATTCTACTTTGCATTGGACACTCGTAAAATCTACTTTACTTATCTAAAATAATGAATGTCGCTGTTTAAACATTACACTGATTTATAGATTATATACATGATCTGGTTTACGTTATCTACGTAAAATAATGGTTCCAGTTTTCAGTAATTGATTACGATCACTTATGTAAGTTAGGAAAGTAAAGCTAGGACAAACAGTTGATGTGGGCAAATGTTAAGGAAATACGTTCTGAAAATGAGAAAAAAATTAAGTGCTAAAACTACGTTAATTTGTATTCACTTGTTGGCAAATGATGAGTTTGAAATATTGTACGTTATCTGAAGTAGTTACGTTGTCTTGAAAATAGTTATGTGCGCGCGATGAAAAAATGCGACAGTGAAAAACTGTGGAGCTGTAATTGTTGTGATTTAGTTTTCACGGAGACTAAGGAAAAGGAGAAGTAAGCGATGTTGTGTGGGACACCACGTGAGCTGATTCTGTATAAAACTGCTACATCTTCCTCAGTTCTGTGGTACCTTACTCAGCTTCTTGTGGGTATTATGTTAGCTATATTTTTGCTTTTCATGTAGTTTTTTGAATTTATTTATTTTTTAGTTTAAATGGCGTGCGAATTTTTTCGAGAAGTTGAAATGCCATCATTCTATTAAGACTATGAAACATCGTTTACTTCGCTATTTGAACGTGTTATTTGTGTGCAGCGTTACGTGTTGTGTATTCTATGATGTTTTCATACAGATCTTTTTCATCATTCGCTATCACATCAATTCCGTGTTCATCATAATTTGGGTTGTCCACACGTGACCTCCTGGGTGTGTAAAACTGAAACTTTTGATTCGCTAATAATAAAACTTTTATTAATATTGTACAAGTTTTTCTTGAGAAATTCAAATGTTTCGTTTGAATTGCATGTTTGCATTATAACAAATGTCTCAATTGAATATTTCAATTGAACCAGTATTTGAATTCAGATGAGCATGAGGATCATAGGGCAATACCAATTGCGTTACTTTATTTTATAAATGCATTTCATATATTTGGTTAGAGTGCGCTGCAGTCATGAGTAAGAAATATCAGCTGAACTTTGATAGAAGCTTGAAGGTCGTCTAGCATCACCTAGAAAGACATGGCTCATTGTACAATAGTTTCATTATGAGCCTTTCGTAATCATCTCAGGGCACGACTTATTGATCATTTACTCTGTCGATTTTTGTGAATTTTTGAAATTTGGCTTTAATTTTGCTTTCATTTGGACTTCTTTTTATTGAAATAGGTCTGTGATCTGAAAGTACTTTAATTAATTACTGCAGTAAACAGTAATCAAAGCCAGTGAAATTGATGGGTGTAAAAATGGGGAAGTCATCATTACTAATGTGTTAATATGCAGGCAATATATCAAAATGTCAAATGCTTTCTTCTGAATTAACTTTATTTTTATACTCTACTGCTATTTGTTGTAATATTACTAGCGATGAAAAAGGTATTTTTCAATATCTTAATATGGCATCGAGCCAGTTCCTCGTGATCCATAACATTTCATTTACGTCATTGGCTCTATTCCACTGAGCTGTTGGCTCTATGTTCAATAATGCTGGACATTGTGCTATTTGCATAATGTTTAGTGTCTACTAATTACACAAGTTTATCTACATTGTGTACTTTGAAATTCATGTTTTTATTTTTCAAGCGTATTTTGTTGTACTATTACAAGATTTTACTGGATAAGCTTCTCGTTGTTTACCGCCTCTCAAAAGGAAGCCAATTCTCTCGGGCCGTTTTCTATGATACTTAGTCAGGTCTCCCATGCCGTCACTGCACCATGATGTGACGGTGGTGCTTTTCTTATGCAAGTTTCGCATTTTTTCGTTCATGCACCACAACTGTGCATAGTCAATTCTTTTTTTCAAGCTTGTTGTAAGTTTACAGTAATTATATATACATTTATGCGGATTTATGAACGCTGCTCTTGATTTTATGTATGTAGTTTCGAATTAACATTTTGACTGCGATTCCAAAATTAGTCCGTACGAATAACAGTACGTGTACCATATATGGTACACATCGCAGTCAAAGTGTTAAGTCGCACTTTCTTGGTTCATGAAGTGCATTTTTCACTGCCATACACTCGGCTTTAGAATATTTATTTAAATTTACGGCTAAAAAATTTCTTGTTGCTCCTAGTTAACGTATTATTTTCAGTAAACGCTGCTGTGCAGTTTTAACTAATCTATGTGAGTAATGAAAATTTTTCAACGCGTCATCTTCTCAAGTGCACTTAACTCGCACTGCTCATGCGTCCACTGTTCTTTGAGATACTATCACATCACCTTACGGTATTTTTAAACAATTTGATAATCTAAGCCAGGGGTCGGCAAAGTGGTCGATATCGATCCCTGGGGGTCGAGGACAGAACTCAAGGGGTCGATAATTTTATGGGGGTCGATTAAGGATATATATGGTTGAAGCTGGTTTTAGCCATGCGAATGCGATTCTAACAAAGCAGAGAAATAGACTAAACTTGGAAAACCGTGGTGATTTACGTTTAAAGCTTACCAATTTTAAACCAAATATCAATAGCTTTGCTGCCGCTCATCAAGTTCATCCATCTCATTAATATAAAGTTTATTGATAAATAGGTAAGTTAATGTATTTTTCATTATTCTTTTTTGATAAAAAGCATATTGCGTATTTCCATGGCAGTTAATATTATTGTCAAGTAGCACATTTCTTATATATAATTAAGTTCCTATCAATTTTTCAACGATAAGTATTGTTAGATTTCGAAACAGTCAAAATTCTCTATAGGTAGGTAAACTTCTATTCTTTTCTTTTTTACTTTATATCAGTGAAGACTGCCTCTTTCTCTTAATATATATCTTCAAACATTGTATAGGGTGCAACATAAGATTGGTTTGGTTTATAACATTTCTCTTTATTTTTGCTCATCAAAAATGTCAATAATGGTTTAACCTTTTTTTTTCATCTATTTGTATGTGTGTGTGCATGGAGGGGGTGGATGTAAGTACATACATCCTATGAAGGGGTCGACGGGTAAAAAAGTTTGCCGACCCCTGATCTAAGCGCTCAAAATATTGGGCTGGCGAAAATTTTTACTGATCCTAATTTTCACTCAAAAACTGAGAGGACTTGTACTATAGAAAATTGGTCTTCGAATAAATTCCAGAGTTTTCTTCGATTTCGCATTGTTGTAGACGAGTCGATCAGACTTTGTTAAGCCCTTGACCTGAATTTCCTGAAGATTAACGTCTTTTATTTCTCACGAAGAAAGTCATTCACAGCAATGTCGTATCACTGATAAAATTACACGTGATTCAAATCACGTGTAATTTGAATTTATTCTACGTTCATTCATTGGTTCATGTTATGTAGTTGTACTGAGACCTGAAGATCTGGAAGTAGGTTTTGTGTTCCACTGGGTTTAGTGCTGCGCATTCCAGAACGAGTCTCCCTAGTCACCCTAATTATGCATGGTAGTCCCCAGTGACAAAACAGCCATGAAACTCGAGAGGCTTACTTCTCGAAGGTTCATTCGCCGGTTCTGACTTGGCGCTTGAAAGATACAAAGCTTTCATGTGTATGTATCTTTTCTTGTTCGTCTCGTCATTCTATATTTCTTGATAATGGCAAGCCTCTTATCAGTCCGTATCACTTTAGTTGTATCGCGAAATTACCGGTTCTTTCTTATCGCTACTTTTTTGAACTTTGACAACATACGTTTAGTATCTTAAACCGAAAAATGTTTTTAGTGCGTTTCAACAAGTGAAGCTGTGCGGGGGAAATCTTAGTCGATCAGATATTCTTCGGTATTTTGTTACGCTCTAAGTATAGCTTTTCTCTAATTTCAGTGCTGACCATTAGATTCTTGTATTCCGGAACTAATTAAAGATGTTCTCTTTTAAATTGGCTCTACGTTTTTAGGTTTCATTGAAATCGACTAATTAACACTAAAGTTTTCTTTCGTATTCAACTTCTCCTGATGCTCGCATTCAGCCAGAACTTCTCGCACCTCTGGGCCTTATTGTCTTCACCGGTTATCAATCCATACTTTGATGGTACACTTTATGTACTTGGAACGCACCTAAGAATATTTTAAACTTTTAGAAATTACTTTAGAGTATTCCAAACAATTATATTATTCAGTTATACCATCTTGACTATTTCAGACGTAGTACTTCAATATCGAAGACGTAGGTGCTTACTGAATGGTAGGGAAACCTGCGAATTGGGGTACGACGGTAACATGTGGGTGACTTTAGTCGGTGTCTGCCACTGCTTGGTGCTGGTTCACAAAGCAATTAGCTGTGCACATCTCGGCCTTGAGTGTAGGCCTAACGTGTGCGTGCTTCTCGTCGAACTCATGACGTGTTCGCTTTATCTTATGAGACAGGGTGTGATGGTATAATATTACGTAGCTCTTAAACTTCACTAAGTATGAGTATGGTGATTTTTTTTCCTCTAAATATGAAGTATGGCTTAGACACCGGCAAAGTTGTGCGCTTTGTGCTCTATTTGCACGTGAGCTGGGGTATCGGTGTCAGCCATTTTGAAGGCCTGGATTGGTCCCAATTTCGTTCATTCGTCCAAAATCAGTATTGGATTCTTTTACTTATCTTGCCTGTGTAAATCATTTCGGTACTCAGTGTTGATGATCAGGAAACGGATTTGACTATAATATTGGCATCTAAACTTTCCAGGACTTTATTGTGCGTATATCTAAATTTGATAGTACTGCAGAAACCAATGACTCATACTTACTGAATTTTACGACTACGTTTATAGTATGAGTCATGCATATTTTATCACCCCAAACATTTATACTTAACATTTATTCTCGATACAGAGATATCAATTGTTGCCGTGAAGTATATCTGTGAAAAACTATCGTGTCTCGAGATATAGAAGTGCACACGTGGAGACCTTTTTGTGTGTTTTGTGTTTGTGCGAGATTTCTTGTTATATACTGTGTGAAAGATTGACCAGTGATATGTTTCTTTTGATTGACCAGTGGCAAATTAAACGAAAAAATTCTGTAAAAAACGTGAATTTTCACGTGTGGGTTTACTAGTATAACTAAACTATGACTTCTGAGATAATTGTTCCGTGATGCATCCTCAATGTTACGGTATTTTATCGAGTTACAGTCGTTTGATCGAGTCGTAGATGCAACTCGTTAATGTAGGAAAATCATTGTAACTTTTTCATTTTTTTAGGTTGTAGTGTCAGAATAGAATAGAATAGAATGAGGCTATAGGAACGAACCTTCTGGCCCATTCTTGGGTCGGATAATTACTTCGATAATTATTCAGTTGTTTACCCAAGTCCCATGCCGTATTTCTAGCCGCGTCAACCATGTCGGCAGCGGGATTCGAACCCGGGTCTTCCCGCTCGCAAGCAGATTCGCTCATCAGTCGACCAAGCTGGTGATACCAGTCGACCAAGCTGGTGATGTCAGAATGAGATTCATAATTTTCAAGAACTCTGGTTTAAGTTATGAGTCTGGCACCCACTTTACATATAACCTGGATTGTCAAAATGAGGATGTGTCATAATTTGATTCACTCGCATACCTCATTCATGTCTCGACTCTTTCATTCATCTGTAATGCTTGAGGTGAAAAATTGAGTGGCCGCAGTGTGACGTGGCTGAGGTGCGTCATGCTTGTATGTGTTCCCAAGAAGCCGGTCTTCAGTACAGGAAGTGTGGTTCATTCAGTAGTTGGGAAGCTCCTCACAATCTGATTAGAAGTAGGCCTTGCGTTTACTTGTTTTATGGGCATTAAATTTCATTTTTGGGTTGATCAATTTAGTTCTATGACTCTAGGTACTTCTGCGTAGTGACTTGGATGTTGTGTTGATGATCAATTGACGGGAAAATAGGAAGGAAGGGACGAAGGCATGGAGGGGAGGGTAGAGCCCAAAGAACGGCCGCGGCTGCAGCAGCGCGAGCAGCAGCAGCGGCCATGGCAGCAGCCATGGTCTCGGCTCAGTGTATTTCGTGCTGCTCGCGGGGAATAACGCTAGCAACGTTTGACTCGTGTGTACCGCATTACTACGGATCGCTTTGGTGTGCCCGAGGATTGGGGCCTTTAGTCACTTCGCCATGTGGCTACTTTTGATGTTGGCCTTACAAGAGTGCCCTCACGCTGCGGCTGCTCATCGTCCATTGCACAAGAGAGCATCTCGACTGCCTACTTTGAGGGTATAGTTGTCTTCTAGTGCCTATATTGTGCGCGTGTGTGCCTAGTTGTGTGTCGTCTCTCTCTCTCGGACGCTCGATCGATTGGTTGGTTGCTTTGGTCGTCGCTCGACGACGCGTGCTCTGGTTGCTGGCATTCCAAGGGATGCTGGTTCCTGGACCTACTACTTCTTACACTTAACTTGACCGCCGGCTACATCCTGCCTTCCTGAAACTCTTCCGTTAGTGCAACTTCGCTTTCGACCAGCCCTGCGGTCCCACCACTTCACTCATCACCAAGTGCAACACACGGAGGTGCTTGTGCTTTTGTACTCACTAAAAACGTTGTACATGCAAGGTGCCGTGAGGCCTACGTGATCTGCCGGTGTCTTGATTCGAGGTGATCCTCGAGTGTAGAAACCATACATAGAACATCACCGCGCGTGCTTTCAGTCTCTTCCTAAAGCTGTGTTATCCATATAGTGTTTGTAATTACCTACGTAAGATTCAAGTGATATCCCTACTAGAATGTACCAACATTCTTACCTCACTTCTAGTCGATAATATAGCATTAAAAGGACGCGATTGTGACGTCACACCCAGCAACGTGTACGTCGCTCCTTGAGAGTGTGTCACGGCCGCACAGCTGCTGCAATCTTTAGTGCTGCAACTCAACGTACGCCTACTTTGAGTAGCACAGCTGCTGTCTGTCTGCTAAAGTCGTCCCTTCTAAGGGTACGCCCTCATCTTCCATAGCTGCGCTCATTACCCGCTTCTCTGGGCCTACTCTTGCAAGGCTCTTGTGAAATGCCAAAGTGCTTTTGATCGTTCCCTGGTGCGACTGTCCTGGTGCTGAAAACAGATTATTGAATATTTTTGTGATCATTGTGATTTATAAGGCCATATCTTGCTCAGATTTCAGCTCGTTCTTGTTTGTATTTTGTAATTTTGCCTTTTGTGATAAAATCCTAGTTAGGAGTTACTCTAGTGAATGCTTAGGCCGGCAACTTGGAGTTGGTCCGTTTGCATGGGATAAGAACGCGTGTGTGTTTACTCTCAATGTGTCATGGTGCCAAAAATATTTCTATTGGACATAACTTTGAAACCGTGATCGTTGATAGATTGAAAATTCACCAAGATGTTGCCTCAATCGCCGCCGTACATGGGAAGTGGAGGAACTAGTGGAGGTAGAACTTCGTCGGGTGTTGTATGGAACAACGCACCTGTGAGGCCCATGGGTGGTGGGCCAGGCCCCAATGCCGTGCCCGCTGGAGGGCCTCATCATGGCCGCTTCGTGGACTTGTCCGCAAGGCTCATCCCACCGAAACAAATTCACAGTTATGACCCTGCTTGGCCTAAGCAGTGCCTCATGCAACCAATGATTGGTGAGCAATGCTAGGTATCCTCTGCCTGATTTAAAGCTTTTCTTGTGAAAAACTCAATTTTTTGAGTAAGATGCGTTTTTTTTGGTTTTGATGGTTTCTACTTCAGTTTTAATTTAACATGTTCCTGTTTTAATTCTATTTATTTGGATTTATGGATCTTAAATGTTAGTATTTTAACACGCACTCTTTCATTCTCTTTGATATATCGTACTAACGCCGATTTTAAGATGCATGCCGGTGAAAATGAGAGTCTTGTATTGTAACGAGTACCACTGTTCTTCAGCGTATATTTAGTGTGAAGCCTCGTTATTTTCCAGCTCTATTTTAGATAGGCACGTTCATTTGCACACCTCACTTCAGCAGTGTGTTATTCATGTCTTAGGGTGAACCCTCTTCAGGCCCCGCTTCAATTTTTCAACAACGCTACACTTGATTGAATTGAGTAAGAAGTATTGAGGGCCATGATTTGCTTCGTTTTGTTCCTCAGAGAATGTCCGATGCATGCTGATAAGATCACCGACTCAACATTTTCCATTGGTCTTATCTACCGGACCGTTGCGATATTGACTTTTATACCATGAGAACTGGGAGACTTATTCTGACTACTTGCTTCGTAAAGCTCGCTGTTATCTGATTCATCTAACGTACTCACTTAATTCAGTCATTTTATTTGTTTCTTCAAGCAAAAACAATAGTTGGAAATTATTTTCAACGGTGACATTGTATTTTGAAATTACCAAGTACTAGTTAAAGTCATGATGCACAAATATTGTGTTAAGGATGAACAGTCTTGTCTTCGTGAGTAAAATAATAATAATAATAATAATAATCTTCGTTGGTTATCTCGAAAATAAATTGGATATTCATTCAAAATGTTCAGTGTTCTCTAATTTTTCTACGAATTATTGATCTTTATTATCTTGACTCTGAATCAGTATCTGAAGAAATATGTTTTAAAAGTAAAATTGGGCTCCCAAATTCTCAGCAAGACTAAGCCGTCTCAGGTGCCGGTCCATTTCTGGTTATGATGGATTGCAATTTAAACATACGTGTAGTTTTTAATACAATTTGCGTTTGCTGTACCGCGTCCGAGTGCTATTTTAATGAAGCCCATTTCGTGTGCAAGTCCACATTTGACTGTCTTTTATATGCCGTAACAACATCGAAAAAACGTGCCCTACTTTGAAGGTCTATTTTTCCCCATGCAATGTTTTAAGATCAAAGGCAAGCCTCTTGCTTGTTGCTTTGCACCGACTCGGATGACCTGCCTTAAAGATGATATCTTCATGTTTGGTCTCGTGATTATCATCACAACCTTAACGTTTCGTTGACCTACTAGCTTGTGAACAGTGAATCAATCCCTTCACAGGGTTATACCATCTCTACTTGCTCTTTAAGCTACCTGTTATATTTTTCATGGCCACATCGATTTGGTGGCATGAATTCCTTGCATGTCGGCCACCGTTTAACTGTTTACTCTGCAGCGGCTGATGTCAGCAAAACGGGCGAGTGGTATGATCTCGGTGTGGTTGCTGCGTGCGTGTGGCTATGTTCCTGCTGCCATATTGATTTCCTTGATGGCCGGTTCCCGCTTTGAGTTCGTCCGTCGCACTCACTTGTTCCTGCTGCTGCTAGCTAGCACTGCTGCTCCTGCTGCAATGCTTCACTAGGAGAGGGAGTATTGACCTGTTACAGCTGGCGGTCGCCACAACCACCACCACCGCCTAGCCCTGCTGCCGCTCCTCCTCCTCTTTTTCTTCTATACTTCCCGTGATATTTGGTGCAGCTGCCTGCCAGCCAGTCACGCTATTTTTGCGTGTTCTGCGCGCGTTTATTTCTTCTCAATGACACTATTGTCGTTCACAGTTTTCTGTGAAACGAGCGTGCGATTGGAGTAGCTTAGCTGTCAGCTTGCCCGTCATGTCTGGTAGTTTACCCTGCACTACCTCTACCTCACTACCTCACTTTCTCTACCTCTATTACTCATAGCCTAATCGTAGTGCATTAACTTCTCTCATGACTACTCAGGGTAAATTGGTCTAGTTTAGCGAGGTGTTATTGACACGTTTCCTGTAAAAAAATTTGATAGAAATTCAGTAACCCTACCTTTTACTAGAAATACTGCATAACTAAACCTAACACTTATAAAGTATAAACATCGGAGTTATTCATAAACAATATCTAATTTTTTTCTAGAGGAAGACATTTATGGGCCACATCACAGCAAACCATAACACAATGGGACTTCACCAGTGGGCCACATCGCAGGAAAAGTGTTGAACGGAAGTAGTTGTTCTTTCCTGGCCGAGGGACAGATACATTTATGAGTGGCTGAGTAGCAGGTTGCATGGGAAGGCAAAAACAGTGTTGTGCAGTAGTGCACTGCAATTCTGCCGTGTTCGTGCAATCAATAAGTACTGACAGCGCATGCTGCGTGACATCTTCTATAGCGTGTCCTGCATTTGCAGTTTCGAAAATAACTTTGTTTTTATATTGTATATGTTGAAATTAATGACATGGTCCTGCTATTAGACCGCCTTTTTGTAACGCGTAGTTCAGCTGGAGAATAGTGAAATGTTGTTCTTAGCCCTCCAAAATTCATAGCACCTTTTTCTATTGAAAGATCGAAAAAGCACTTCTCCCAATACTGTTTGCAGCATTATTTGTGCGCTAAGATTCTGCTTTATTCTTTTTTATTTTTCGTACGTGTGAGTCGTTTTTGCAGTCTCCAAATTTCATTAGTCGAATCAAATATGACGTTAGTGTTGCATTATGTCGTTTGCATTTAGCGACGACGCCTGCGATTTGATGCACATGCCAGCTTTGCTTAGCATGTCTCGTGTGCCTTGTGCCTCGCGTGCCTCA
>VCRD01005062.1:19808-38354 GCA_006783055.1 Trinorchestia longiramus
ACTTATCGTTGAAAAATTGATATGAACTTAATTATATAAAACAAGTGTGCTACTTGACAATAATAATAACTGCAATGGAAATACGTAATATGCTTTTTATCAAAAAAGAATAATGAAAATACAATAACTTACCGATGTATCGATAAACTTGATATTAACGAGATGGATGAGCTTGATGAGCGGCAGCAAGGCTATTGATATTTGGTTTAAAATTGGTAAGCTATAACCGTAAATCACCATGGTTTTTCAAGTTTAGTCTATTTCTCTGCTTTGTTAGAATCGCATTCACATGGCTAAAACCAGCTTCAACCATATATATCCTTAATCGACCCCCTTCCGACCCCCATAAATTTATCGACCCCTTCAGTTCTGTCCTCGACCCCCCGGGGCCGATATCGACCACTTTGCCGACCCCTGGTCTAGACTGAAGAAGTTAACTCATGCCAAAGCTTCATTGAAACTGAACCTTTGAAATGGAACAGTAATCTTCACACAGGGTGACGCTTAATTCCTGTTACATGTTTTCAAATCAATGTTAGTAATTATTTTATCACAAATATTACCCAATGTAATTTCATAAAATTAATTATCGAGGCGAAGCCTCCTCTACTCCTTGCCAGAGTATCAAAGTTCTAAAGCCAAATTGAATAAATGCTGGCAGAAAATAGCCTTAGAAGTAGTTCGTGCGGCCATTAAAGACTTTCCTAAAATACTTCACAAAGTAGTGAAGGCAGAAGTGAGGCATTTTGAATAATTTTTTGTAGTTGTAGATAAGTAAATTACTTGTTATTTGTTAAAGCCACACCTTGAAATAGATATCCTCTTTTCAATAAGAAATTGTTTATGTTTGTAACCGTATTTATGTCCCCCCTCGTATAATATGTTTGACTCTGCATCACTTCTACTATAATATTAACACGTTGACTCCGAAGTGGCACGTATGTGGACCACTTAGGTTAGGTTCTGTAATTTTTTTAGATCCTTCTAGTGACTATACGTACAAAGTGAAGATTTACACCGGTCAGGCAATCGGAGGCAACGTGTTAAATCATTCTCGTATCTAAGATCAGAGATCTCTGCAACAAAGCAACAAAATTAAACTGAGATTTTGACGGAAATTTTCTGGAGCTAGTAATACAGTGATCGATCAGTCATTAGAAACATCGTCTAAGAACTGACCGAACTCTGTTTTCAGACTAAAGCGTACAGGTAACCATGTTTTCAGGCAAGCGCTCTATTTTTCATTGATGAACTCTTACAATATCCATGATCAAAGCAGTTTGGAGTCCACTATTGCTGCCAGACTTTACAAGCTGTAATGCAACACCAGCACCAAAGCTTTAAACTTCAGTTGCCGTCGTCCTCGAGAAGTAGAGGTGAAGTTCTAAGTGAAGGAGCTCCTTCATAATGACCCAAGTTATGGGCTGAGTGATGAAGTCTACGCCTCATCACCTCCAGCACCACATGACCTAGGTGATGTCCACTGATGAAGACAGCGACCGTCCAAACTTCAAGCACTGAGTAAAACGCGTGGAAAATTTCTATTCGAACAGAAGTAATTAAATAACTTTTCGTTTTCCGATATATTAGAAAGTAGTGGTTTATTGTACGTTGCTTACAGAATGAGAGGCTTCTCAGGTTTAATATTAATACATTTTTGTTATAACTTCCAACGTTGGACCTACATACTCGTACTCGGTTCTCATGGCTAAATTGTTCAGCCAACATGAGGAATAGAAACCCGGCTTTCGTCACTTGGTCACTCAGGCGAGACACTGCTCCTCTAGTACACGTGCAGTCACGAGAAGCATTTGTCAGCAATGAATAGAAAGTTGACCGAAAAAAATATGGTACGTGAAGAAAACAGCATAATTAACAGCCATTTCATGATACATACATTTAGGTGTCACAAAGAAACAGGTATCGTAACGAACAGGTCCATGACTAGACGTGAGTTATGTTCATGACTACACATGAGCTATGTTCATGGCAGTATCAGTATACGTAAACATACGCTATGTATATACCACTGTACATAGTCTATGTCCATAGGAACGGTCATGAGAAACAACGAAGTATAGGCTAGTGGTCTGTAGGTCCCTATTTTGTAAATACATCTGCAGTAATGACCCTGTGTAACTGTTCTCTATACATATGCAGTAAAGAACCTCTATGTAACTGTTCTTTATACATCTGCAGTAATGACCCTGTGTAATTGTTCTCTATACATCTGCAGTAATGACCCTGTGTGTAACTGTTCATTACCTGCGCGTAAGCTAGAGAGAAGCCCTCCACTAAATTGGTCAGAAGAGTTTTAGGAAAGTTTCATGGTCGAATTTTCGGACAAATTAGCGAAAGCGTCGCTCATTAGTCGTCTGCTACAGCCCTCGTGCCCGGATATTTTTGCTCAATTTGCAACGTCCGCAAAGTTTTACTTCGCAGCATCCGCGAATTTAATTCTGCAAAATCTTTGAGATAATTTGACAGCGCACCTCATGTAACTTTGTAAGAAATTTGAATAAAGGTTTCAATTATGAAGTGCCTTTAAATAATTCGTAACTCTGGAATATTCTAATGGAAGATGCTACAACACAAAATTTTTAATAAGACTGAACCACATATGGGACGCTAGAATTTTCAGGAATTGCTGTTGGTGTATTAAAGTAATTGTGAATTTTTTAGCAAAACTGTGCATCAGTCACAAAGTATGACTAATAATCTTGACCCATTCTGTAGCTCCTGAGTAGAATCTGGACTTCAACACTGAAGTGTCTTGTCCTCCATGCGTCAAACTAACGAACTCTTAGATCCAGTGACCTGTTCATTAGTAACTATTCAACTTAGATGCGGTTACCTGTTCATTAACAACTATTCAACTTAAATGCAGCTGCACGCTCAAACGTTGGCCACCACAAGAAAGAGAAAAAAATAAACTTCTTTCTAATCTGGTAAACATGTTTAGATCTAGTACATCGTTTTTTAAATTTTTGTTTAATGCTTACATCTTAGGACTATACATAACTAGATAGTTCCTGTGGATATTCCATGGTTTAGATTTGACTAATTTGAAATTATTAAAAGATGAATGTATTAAAGATTACAAGGAATTATTGGGTTTTAAATGTTTATTTTTTTCATGACTATATACAGAACTTCCACTCAGTATCTTATTTACCAATAATATGGCCAAGATCGAACCCGTAAAAATTCCACAGTCTAAAAGTGATAAACTTGATGATCTATGAACTAAAATACTTTTTTAGTTTTACCTGTGGTACTACCAGAATCTAACTATTTTCATGAATCAATACAGAGCTTCCATTCTGTATTTTGTGTACCGATAACATGGTCGTGTGGGAGAAAAAGGCTAATAACGGGAAAAAATGGCGTATTTTATAGTTACTCGGCGCATTGGGTATACACTAAACATTGCTTTACATATATGCATACCCGTTTTAGACGGGAAGTAATGGGACGGACACACACAGATAGAGAGAAAGACAGAGATGGAGATACACTGTGTATTATATAGTGACTAGTGTACCCGTGCCATCAAAAATGATGGCAAATACTGTTGGAAAGATATTAAATAAAATTACACATAAGAACGCAATGCAATATATTTAGTTCTATACATATTTACAAAGGACAAACGTTTTGATGGAGTATTTCTTTAATGACAACATTCCTAGTGAAAAACAAATCAAAAAACAAATCACCTATTCTTTGATTTGCCTCTTCTTCAGTTTCATTGGCAATCCTTTGCTGCACTCTCTGCTTCATATCTTCTCTCCTTTGACTCGATTCTGCCTCAGTTTCAGCAGCTATTCTTTCTTGCGCTGCTATTCTGAGATTCCTTCTACGAACATAACGCTGGTCATCATCCTCCTGTTCCCGCCTCTGCGCCTACCTTAGTCTAGCTGCTGAGCGTATGGCCTCTAGTTGTTCTTGTGAACTACTTGCATACTGATCCCGCCTCTGTTGCCTTACAACAGCTTTTTTTCTTGTTCTTGAGATAATCTTTCTCTCGCTTTTCTTTTTTGCTCTCAATGCAGTCTTTTTTTCGTTCGAGTGCAGTTTCCATGCCTAAGCTTATTTCAAAGGTAACTCATTTTGCTTGTGACAGTAATAAACACATAGAATACAGTATTTTTGAGCTGCAATATACCGCCGAATTCGGTATCCACGATGCGTACTCGATTATATAAAGCTCAGGATCTCTCTAATTATTTTGAAAGTGACTTATTATAGTGCACTTATACAGCGAAAATAAGCGTATTATTATACAAGCGAACTGAAACCAAGACCGCCAGCGCTAATCTATTCTTAAGAGCGTGACACGAAACATATAAATAAATAAATAAATATATAAATAAATAAATATATAAATATACGACGGTTATTCTTAGTATTAGAATAGAATATATAAATCTATACTATAATAAGAGCCGCGTCCGTCCGTCTGTCCGTGTGTCACACTCTTCTAATCGATAGCTTTGATAGCAACTAGGATAAAGCTTAAGAAATACAGGAAATCATTCTATTGCATTATTTTTCTGTGGCAATTCAATTCCCTTTCACTGCCATTATGGTATCCAGAATACACAATTGGTTTATTTTTACAAATAGAAATTTTCTTTGGATATTTTCTGTTCAAATTCATCATGATGCTTTGATATTTTTAATTGATAATACGAAAAGAAATGTTTTAAATTAGTTTCACCAGTAACCTGGCTACCACTTAGTATAAGGCCAAAGGTTTTGGAAATTGGGTTATTGCTTTCGGAATTGTGATTTTCTTGAAAAAAGTTTTAAAAAAATACCTTACTTATAGGCCACCCCGTATAATAGACGCTCTTACGGATTTAGATAAGAAGAAATTTCGTAGGGTATACATGTATTGTAAGCATTGTATTGTGGATACCAAAGGCACATCCATAATGCGGAAACTCTTTCGCAAAGCCCGCGTCCACTGGCAAATTAAAATGAAAAACTTAGTAAAAACCGAGATTTTTCACGTGTAGATCTAGTGAATATATAAACACACGACGGTCATTCTTAGTATTAGATTAGATGTAGATGATCCAGCGACTGTTCCCATCCTTCTCGTGACTTGAGATAAAGGCTCTTGGGAACACAAGTAATGATCTGGAAATTGAAGGACATAAGCTGTTTAAATCAGTCAGTCCCTTGGTCTACCTGGTCTTCTGCGTCAGAAGCAGGAGAAAATTTGACAGCTGTAAGTAGCCTCGAACCAGGTTCCAGATGACCCAAGTTAGGCTGCTCAAGCACTCGACCACAGGACAATTTTTTCCTCCCCATGCACGAACTGTTCTTTCTGTTCTGGTGAACTGTGGGGCGATTTTACCTGACAGCTCTGGTCTGCTTTACCTCAAATTTATTTATGAATGGTAAAATCGATGAGATGAACATGATGCTGTGTAGCAACATGAACATGATGCTGTGTAGCAACATGAACATGATGCTGTGTAGCAACATGAACATGATGCTGTGTAGCACGATGAACATGATGCTGTGCAGTAATATGAACATGATGCTGTGTAGCATCATGAACATGATGTTGCTTCTAACACTAGTCAGTAAAAAGCAACTGCAACAGCAACTGACCATGCTGACCATGCTGACCATGCAGACCATGCTGACCATGCTGACCCTGCTGGCCATGCTGACCATGCTGACTGTTGCTGTTGATCAGTACTTTCCTTGAACCTCAACTTGAAGCAAGACATCTGAGAAACATTTGCTATCAACAAGATGGCGCTACGAGTCACACTGCGAGAGAAACAATAATTCTTTTAAATCGCTTGTTTCCGCAAAAATTGATCTCTCTGCATGGCGATGTTAACTGGCCGCCTAGATCCCCGGACCTAACAGTACACGACTTTTATCTATGGGGATACCTTAAAGGAAAAGTTTACATTAATAAACCTACCTCAATCGCTCAATTAAAGAGAAACATCCAAGAGGAAATCAGGCAAATTAACGGCAACATATTAACAAAGGTTACAGAAAATTTAAAAAAGGTTAGACATGTGCTGTCGCAAAAACGAGCGTCACTTAACAGGGATTGTTTTCCATACTTAAATATTACTTTTTAATAAAATTCATAAATTTGATAAATGTTTTGACAAAGTTTTATGTTCTATTCCAAATAGTTTATGAGTTGTAGAAGTTCTTTAACGGGGCATCCTTTCTGCCCCACCCTGTATGTATACATGGATACAGTGTATACTTCAGTTATATATTCTTGTAAAGACTGACGTTTTCGTAAATTATTGACATACAAAGTCAGCATATGGGCACACATGGGCCCTGTAACATTGAAATTTAGTGGAGTTTTACTACATAATAATCGGTGCACGTCACACACAGCAGGACCTTCTAACCCGTAGTCAGTCTCACTTGATGCTCAAATTAACGTTTATTAATGTCGAGTAGAGCAAATTGTGGGAAAAGCTAGAGAAGTGCTAGAAAAATAGCGTTAACCAGGCGAAATAGGAAATTTGGAGCAACTGCCGGTTGCGAATGCGCTCATTGATGAGAGATGATGCGATAGATACGAGCTGTAAAGGCCTTCTTCCGGCCTCATTTTAAACGAAGGCAATAAGATAATTATGGTAAAATAAGCTGTCAGCCCACAATCTGACCGTACTTTCAGCGGACGGCCGTTTTTCGCATCATCATCAAGAACAAAAACGTAAATTGCTCTCAAGTTGTTAACTGGAGGCCTGTTCTCAAAGATGGAGACGGAGATGAAAGCCGAGATGGAAGCAGGGATAATTCAGGCTAGTAATTACGTTCGTTTATTGTAAAGAAACTATACCAAGGAATTAGCGAGTTATTCTGAAAGTTACAAGCTGTTGATCACTCGTCACTTGTAACAGAAATAACAAGAGGTGAAATTTCAGTAAAGAAAGTCCGTATTTTTACGTAAGAAAACATTGCTAAAAATTCATAATTTTCAAATTGCTAGCAAGTAATTCTCCTCGGGTGATACCATGAATTCTGCTACAATGCTACTCAAAATTGGAAGAATTTGACACAAGTACGAGGTGAAATGTTTCTGATGGACTAAGTCGTCCGTGTTTCTGATGAACTAAGTCGTCCGTGTTTCTGATGGACTAAGTCGTCCGTGTTTCTGATGAACTAAGTCGTCCGTGTTTCTGATGGACTAAGTCGTCCGTGTTTCTGATGGACTAAGTCGTCCGTGTTTCTGATGGACTAAGTCGTCCGTGTTTCTGATGGACTAAGTCGTCCGTGTTCCTGATGGACTAAGTCGTCCGTGTTTCTGATGGACTAAGTCGCCCGTATTTCTGATGGACTAAGTCGTCCGTGTTTAAAAGCTCGGCTCAAGAGAGCGCTACGAATAAATTATAATCAGCATTGCAGGATAAATATCAACTAATATTTTAACAATAATAAACTAAAATTCCACTGTACAATAATACACAGTTTGTTGTTTGCTGTTTTGCTTGGTCCGTCTCTATGTCACACTCTTACAGTTTTAGATAAGAAAAAATTCGGTAGAGTATACGTGTATTGTAAGCATTGTATTGTGTATACCAAAGGTACATTCTTCAATGTGAAAACTAATTCACAAAACCAAAGTCCACCGGCAGGCCAATCGAAAAAATCCAGTAAAAAACACGCGAATTTTCACGTGTGGGTCTGCTAGTTCACTTATAAAGGCTGGACCTAAAATAAGGTTACAGTTACTTCATTATCTGTTTAAGTGTTAAATGTAATCCTACTTTTTGCCCACCCTGTATAATAGACAGTGTGTCTTCTTCTCTATGTGTGTCAGTCCCATTACTTTCTTTTTATTACTGAAGAAAATTATTGAACTGAAATCAGAACGGGTTTATACATGTATTATCAGCATTGTATTGTGGATAACAAAGGCATCTGATTACTATAAAATATGTCATTTTCTCCCCGTTATTAACCTTCTTCTCCAACACTGTCATGTTCTCGGTAGATAAGATGTAAAATGGAAGTTCTATATGTATCTATTCAAGAAAATTATTCGTTTAAAATACAATAATTTGTTGAATATCTTTAATACATTCGTCTGTATAATAATTTCAAATTATTCAAATCTAAACTGTAGAATTTCCACAGGAACTATCTAATCTTGGTATAGTTGTACGATTATTAAACTTTTAAAATTCTAAATTTAAAAAGACATATTTTCTCTGGACTTTCAACTAGTGTATGACACCAAACACAAATAAATCAACCCTCTATAATAAAAGCTGTAGTGTGCGAATCAAAATTTATTTTTGATATTCTGCACTTTCTGAAAGATAAGAATAAATTAGTATTTTTGAAATTGAGGTGTTGTGGATACCAAAAGCAACAGATTATTATGAAAAACGTGATTTTTTGGCTATTAACCTTTTTTCCCTTCAATACGGAAACTCCTTCGCAGGACGCCTTATGAATCCATATTGAAACCATGGGAAAAGCGACATCGCCTGGCAAATGAAAGACAAACATTAATTGAAAAGCGAGTGAATTTTAATGCGTGCCGGTCACTAGTGTATAAATAGATATTAAATGTTTATATTTATATAAGAGTACACTAGCCGGTTCTCGTGGAAATTCCACGATTTTGATTTGACGCTGTACGCTGGGTTTTCAACCCATTTCCCTACTCCTAATCTCTCCTCCTTACCATGTTTCTTCAGTCCTCCCCCCCCCCGCGGCCTGTAGCCCTGGCTGGAGGAGGTGGGAGAGCCAGAAAGAGGAGGCTGAGACGAGGCTGTCCCACCAACGCACGCCCAACATATCAGCATTGCCCAAGCCGAGAACTGCGGCAGTTTGCTGGTGGCTGGGAGCTGAAGGCATCACTGATGCGCTACACAATAACTACACAAGATTAATACATGCATTTGGTGTTTGCCATCACGGTCTGCAGAAGTAGCAGGGCTCCTCAATCACTTTAAAGTGACGCAGATGAAGGTTGATAATTAAATCATCAGTCTCAACCTCACTGTTGACATTATCATCATTGTTATTATCATCCCCTTTATCACAAACATTCCTGTTATTTTCATCGTTATTATTATCATTTTATTATCATTGACACTATTATGATGTAGAAGCTTTTTTCAATTTATTGGTGGTATACATTACAGTGACTGAACGAACACTTCAACAGTAAGAAAAACCACATCTATATGCAATTTTCGATTGTGCGTGTAATTTTTGATGTGAAATAGGTAGGTAAGGTATGAAATAAATTTAGCGGGGCGAGACATGTTTTTTTCAGTCTCAAGATTTGTGTGTATCATGGATACCAACGCACACCTCACCAAGCAGACCATCTAGAGATGTCATGTTTGTTAACTAGTCTAACTAGTTGAGCGATTAGCAAGCAAACTTTAATTAGTGAAATAGTAACAGTTAACGATAAGTTAATTCCTCAGTGCAATACTGTAATTCCTGTACACTGCAATACTGTAACTCCTATACACTGCAATACTGTAACTTCTGTACACTGCAATACTATAACTCCTGTACACTGCAATACTGTAACTCCTGTACACTGCAATACTGTAACTCCTGTACACTGCAATACTGTAACTCCTGTACACTGCAATACTTTAACTCCTGTACACTGCAATACTGTAACTCCTGTACACTGCAATGTTCTATCTTTTGTGCGTCTTTATTTCCCCAGCTTACGTTACACGATCTTAATTTATTTCTATTTTTTTCTTTCTTTTGATCTTTCCGTTTGAACTAGAACTCTAGACCTCTGTAACAGTATATTGACCAGTAGACCCACACATGAAAAGTTCACGTGTTTTTTACTTACTTTTTTCGTTTGATTTGCTAGTGAAGGTGAGCTTTGTGAACGAGTTTCGACATTGAAGGATGTGCCTTTGGTATCCACACTACAATGCTCACAATACATGTATACCAATTCCATGAGAAGTTAATACTTAGCATTAGATAAACAGTTTATTTCAGCATGCAGTATTTTGACTTTCGAGCATATTTTCCAGAAACCATGTTGGTCATCGTAATTCAGCGCTGAAATTTCATGTTATCTCATTTTGTTATTTAGTAGACGAATTTTCTTTTATCTAAATCCTTAGGAGCGTGACAGAGAGACTGACCAAGCAAGCAAACGAGCAAGAAGCACACTGTGTATTATTAAATAGAATAAAATAGAATAGAATAAAATAGAATACAGAATAGAATATAGAATATAAAATATAGAATATAGAATGTGGAATAGAGAATATAGAATATAGAATATAGAATAGAATATAGAATATAGAATAATGAAAACAGAATCCAAAATACAGAATACGAAACACGGAACACGGAACACAACTCAGAACACAGAAAAAAGAAAAGAGAAAACGGAAAAAAGAATACAGAATATAGAATATAGAATGTGGAATATGGAATATGGAATACGGAATGTGGAACGTGGAACGTGAAGCGTGGAACGTGGAATGTAGAATGTAGAATGTAGAATGTAGAATGTAGAATGTAGAATGTAGAATAAGCCAATAGGATCGAGCCGTTTGACCCATTCTTGGATCGATACCGAAGTCCCATGCCGTCTAAAGTAAAGGCATCAGTCATGCACGCACACATTAACCACGTAAATCAAATCAGTCATGTACACGCATTTCACTCACGCACAGGCATTCCTGTCACGCGCATTTATCTCAATCATACACTAGCCCTAAGGAGTTAGGAACATAAAGTTAGTACAATGTAATACTGGGGGGTTCGTTGTCCAAAATTTGTCGAAACGAATTTTGAATGTGTTCACAGTGCCAGCAGAAACTATGTTTTCTGGCAGCTGGTTCCAAGTTTCAGTAATTTTAACGGGAAAAAAGTTCATAGCTTGAGATGTCTTGAATTTTCTCAGTAATAGTTTTTGGCCGTTATTTCTGGTTCGTACGTTACCGTCTCTTTTGTAAAGCCCTTCCAGGATAACATTGTAAAGGCCATTTAGATACTTAAAGGTCTCAATAAGTTGTCCTTGCAGTCTTTTTTGTTCTAGGGAGATAAGATCAAGACGTTGAAGACGTCTTTCGTATCTGAGATTACGGAGTTCTGGAATCATCTTCGTTGCTTTCCCCTGAATTTTTTCCACTTTATTGATATCTTTTCGTAGGGTAGGAGACCAGAGTTGCACTGCATATTCTAAATGAGGCCGGACTAGCGCTTCATAGAGCGGTAATATTATATTCTTTGACTTGTATTCAAAGTTTTGTGCAATGAAACCAAGAATCCTGCTCGCATTTTTGACTCTTTTTTCCACTTGTTTGTCGTGTTTGAAATTTTCAGTGACAATGACACATATATCTCTTTGTTGTTGGACTGTTTCAATGGTTATGTCATACATCGTGTGTTGTAAATGCCGGTTATTTGCACCAACGTGCATTACTGAACATTTATCAATGTTGAAGCTCATTTGCCAGGTTCCGGTCCATTGTAGAAGACGGTTGAGGTCTGATTGGATAGTTACTCTGTCTGTTTCGGTGAATGTTCTGTGACAGAGTTTCGTGTCATCGGCGAATTTGTTGATTTCACTGATGATTCCATCAAGATCGTTGATGTAAACGATGAAGAGGAGCGGGCCTAAAACGCTCCCTTGAGGGACTCCTGATGTTACAAGCGTTGATAGTGGAATAGTGGTATTAAAGTGATAGTAATATTGGAGTATTAATAGAATTGTAGTGATAGTAGTGTTGTAGTGATGGTAGCATTGTGGTGACAATAAAATTATAGAGATAGCAATGTTGTAGTCAGAGCAGTATTGTAGCCTCGAAAGGAAATAAAAAACTTCAAAGTATCTCTTAACACAGCAGAACTCAGTCACTTTGACAAAAATATCTGAATTCTCACACACACAGCAGTGCCTTATTCTAATAAGTACTACCCAGTTCCCATGGAAATTCCACGATTTATATTTGGCTAATTTGAAATTATTATAAGATAAATGCATTAAAGATTTACGACGAATTATTGTGTTTTAAATGAATACGTTTCATTAATGTATACAGAATTTTCATTCTGTATCTTATCTACGGATAAGGTAGCCCAGATAGTACCAGTTAAAATTAGTTGATTTAAGAGTGAATAAATTAAGGATTTATGAAATAAAAAAATTTTTCAGTTTTACCCGTGGTACTATCAGAATCTGAATATTTTTCATGATTATATACAGAACTTCTATTCTGTATCTAATCTACCGATAACATGGTCATGTAAGAAATGAAAGCTAATATAAGAAAAAATTAAGTGTTTTATAGTGATCGGGCGCCTTTGTATCCCCAATATATTGTTTGTAATACATGCATACCCGTTCTGATTTCAGTTCAATAATTTTTCTTTAGTAATAGATAGTAATTAATGGGATGGACACACACAGATACAGAGAGAGACAGAGAGAGATGGAGATACATTGTCTATTATATATAAGAAGATATTTCATATAATCATTAACAATCACATAAAGCCTAGAGTAAATATGATTTCATTAAACCGACTCGTATGGTAACATATAACACCCTCAATACGTGAAAGAAGCACGTAAGAAGAAAGAAATAAAATTACGAAAAATAGTTATATTTTCACAGGTTTTATTTGAAAAGTCCTTAAAACTCACGCTAGCGTTAACAAAAGATAAAGAATAAACGCATTTTGGCTTGCCTGACCCAAGTGGAAAACATTTCTGTGAACAAGGAATGTTTACAGTTGTGAACAATGAAGTTTGATGGCATAAATGATGGGCCACTTAAGGTCAAGTCCCACACTAACGGACCAGAAGGGGCAAGAACTCAAGTCTATCCTTCTGAGAGGGTGCACGGACAAGCGACATGAATATAAGCCCATAGGCTTATTGCGCCTAAAATAGAAAGGCTTGAAGGAGGATTTTCTACTTAGATATTGGATCGATAGCGAGCTCAGTTCTATTGCGAGTCCTGCTGCCCAGGAGCGCCGCTCCAACATCAGCTGTAGTCTGTGTTGGTGCGGTGAGCGTGCTTCAGAAAATTGTCTAAGGAGCGTTAGGATGATTCTTTACCTCATAAGCCTTTAAGCTTGCTTTTATACAATTCATCGATTAAAAGTTTTTGAATGAATAATATCTACCAAAAATAAGAAATCGCGCTATGATATCAAAATTGGAGAAACATACCCTCAAAAAAATTTGATTAACTATTCTGAAGAAATGTTTTTCATGTGCTTGTGCAGCTTGTGCGGCCCAAAACATGTGTTTGTGCAGCCTATGCAGCCCGTAGCATGGATACCGACCGTCAAATGCCTGCCGATTACAACATCACTTGAATATTTTCAGGGAGTATTGTATGTAATATTTGTTGTTTGTATTGAATAGCGAGGCGATGTTTATTCTGAAAGTGGAAGCACAGGAAAGTGTTTGCCGCAATCGTTAAAGTATATAATATATGTACTATATTTTCTTTGCTCTAAATGCAGCACGATATATTTTGCGAGCGTTGAAAAGTTTGATCATATTCATGGTAGGTGTTGCAGTTCTGAACATTTCTCGTAGTGTGTTGAAGTGCAGAATATCAAGCAAAAAATATATATTGTAGTTTTAGTATTTCCCTTTTACTTTTAGATTTATGCTGCATTTGGTTTTGTAGTTCTTATGGAGCATAAAATTACAAAACTCACATTAATTTCATTGCATTCTATTCGAGCTTTAATTGAAGGGTAATTTACGATAAATTGCATCACCTCAACTAGCACAACAATTTGCTTCTATAAAAACCTATGCCTCAATTAGTTACATCAAAAAAAAAAGAATGCACATCGATCAAAGTTATGACTTATCACTCAATCGCTGCCGTCAATCTTGACTCTGTTTTGCCTCCGCTGATCTTCAGCAATCAACGGAGAGCCTCGAAACCGTCAGCGTTTTTCAGTCAGCGGCTGAACGAAAGCAGGCGCTGGTCATTTTGCTGCTCGAGGTTAGCAGTTATCACAAAAAACCTTCCCTTGCACAATATAAAATTTCACTATATAATAATACATAGTTTGTTGCTTGCTTGCTTTTTTCCTTGGTCTGTCTCTCTATCGCGCTCCTAAGGATTAAGATAGGAGAAAATTCGATAGGCTATACATGTATTGTAAGTATTGTATTGTGGATACCAAAGACACATCCTTCAATGTGGAAACTCCTTCGGCAAATAAAACGAAAAAATTTAATAAAAACACATGAATTTTCGCGTGTGGGTCTACTAGTTAGTGTATATTGTACACGTGTGTATTGTGTGTTGTATTCCACATACCTATACAATTCGCTAACTCCAGATTTTCTGCATATCGGGTGTATGTTTCACACCTATACTCAGAGTACCATATGTACCTCAACTGTGCTATTTGGTACAGGATATATACCTCATTAATACGTATACCTTGAAGCGGCACATGTAGTACTCTTCACATACGTATGTACATCATAATGCAGCTGGTACACCTAAAGTATGATTATGTAATTTACATTTATATAAGCAGAGCAAATGCACATTTTCGATGAGATAGCAGCGTCAAAACAATGTATGTGTCAGAGCACAGTTCTCAGAGGAGGCCAAATCTGGCTCGGAGAGGCAGCGCTCTGCTCTTCACCAGATTTAAACTCCATCCAACACAACTCTTACATAACTCCCACACCACACAACACAAAGCTCCTGTGCAAATAATACGCAAAACACATTCCTTGCTTTTGATATATAGGTTTCCATAACGCCTTCACATAATCTTTTATTTTACATTTCGCCTCTATTTAATTTATAATTTTACACAGCGCCTCCACATAATCTTTCATTTTACATTCAACCTCCATATAATCTATAATTTTTCATTCTGCTGCCACATTATCTATAATTTCACACAACGCTTTCATACAATCCACACATAGTTTTTCATTAGATCCTCAGAATGCATCGGTCCCTACGGACAGCAACAATAGGAAGCCAATACTAGACTCAATGAAGGCAAGTTTCCATCAGCCAAATGTATGCTCCAGGACTCTAAAGATGTCTCTCAGGAGGCAAATATTGAGAACTTTCCATGTTGTATCCTTTTTATTTTTCCCCTATTTTGTTTGTAGCATTCTTCTGATATTTTTCAATTTCAATTTGTGTGATAAGGCTAACATGGTGATGTCTAGAATACTAATAATATTCCTCCTATGATAAAATATTGATGAAGTTTAATTAACACACATAAGATGCGTAGTAGGCCTTAGTAATAGGTAACACAGAGTATGTACAAATGTAATAAGTTAAGTGCAAGTAAAGTCAAGATTCGAAAATAAAAAATCTACATTGACAAATCATAAAATGTACACAGTACACTTTGCACACACGGTCTAAGCACCATGTGCACATGAAATATACATGACGTTCTTACGATGTACACACTATGTACAGATGATGTACACACAGTGTACACACGAGACACATACAATCTATAGACTACGTACACAAGGTGTACACACTATGTGCACACGATGTAAACACGATGCTCACACAATGTACACACAACGTACACATGACGTTCATACGATGTACACGGTATGTACACATGATGTACGAACAGTGTATACACGATACACTTACAATCTATAGACCATGTAAAGTGGTGGAAATAATGATAAGACACTCTACATTTTTGCTTATATCTTTATAAATATGGATTTAAAT
Organism: Trinorchestia longiramus; assembly: GCA_006783055.1. Lineage (NCBI taxonomy): Eukaryota > Metazoa > Arthropoda > Malacostraca > Amphipoda > Talitridae > Trinorchestia > Trinorchestia longiramus. The sequence continues at coordinate 35,537 of VCRD01005062.1, forward strand.
GCAATCAATTTTTCGACCATATGTAAGGAATAAAACAAGAAGTAAGTGTACGTTCAAATTTTATGTTAAAGTATAAATTTTTGTACAGTTATTACAAAAAATATTTTTCAGAGGATCAAAATTTGATGGAAATAAAGATAAGACACCTTGTCAAAAATTACGTCTATGCGAAATACTTCACCTTTGACGGCTAAGAGTAGAATCAAAACAACACACCGGTGCTCCTCTAGACTGCAAGTAGACGTTGTGATGTCTCATAATCAGATTTAAATTGTGAAAAATCAAAATTTTACAGCATGGGCAAAAAAGTTCTCACTCGGGATTTGAAAAAGGTTAAATAATAGCTCTCAATAGTCAAGGATGCTCCTATAATTCAATTTCGAAGATGATTAAGAGGTCAAAAACAGTAATTCGATTTTTTTTACAAAATCCTGAAGCGTACGGGTCAAATAAATCCCCTGGACGTCCACCCAAGCTTACTCCAGCCAGTCGGTGCCGGATGCTACGTGAGGCTTCATCTACATCAGGGGTCACCAAACTTTTTTCACAGTGGGCCGGATAACTGAAAGAATGACGAGCGCAGGCCGCATAATCATTCTGTTCAATACTTGCAAGCCAGAACGAAAGCTCTGGGAAAAAAGACGAAAAACTAAGTTAAAAAAAAGACGTCAGTTCAACGTCGACGGGCCTGGTGAACTGACGTCGCGGGCCGGATTCGGCCCGCGGGCCGTGGTTTGGTGACCCCTGATCTACATGAAAGAGTTCCAAATATATTCAAACGTGTCAAAAGTTGAATGTTACTCGCAGAAGAGTTAGACAGATTCTTAATACCTCAGAATTTTTTATTTAAAAAGAGGAAAATAAAACAAGAGCTGAATAAGGTACACAAGAAACGACGAGAAGAGTGGGCGAGGGAAAAAGTAAAATGGAATGCCGACAATTGGGCAAAAATTGTCTTCTGAGACGAAAAGAAGTTCAATTTAGATGGGCCTGATGGTTTTCAATACTATTGGCATGATTTGAGGAAGGATGAGCAGATATTCAGCAGAAGGCCATTCGGAGGAGGATCACTGATGATTTGGGGAGCTTTTTCAGCAGAAGGTAAGGGGAGTCTGGTACACATGGAGAAAAAACCAAATTCAGTAAAATACACTGAAGTATTGCAAAAAATCATATACCATTTGTAGATAATTGTTACCAGAATACTACCGTGCTTCAGCAAGACAATGCAGCCATCCACACTTCAAAACACACACAAGAGAGTAACTTAATGGTCACAATATCCGCACTTTGAATTGGCCAGCTAAGTCGCCAGGTCTAAATCCTATAAAAACCTATGGGGTAAACTGGCTAGACAAGTTTACGCCGATGGCAGACGATTTGAAAACAAGCAGGAGCTTTGGCTTGTTGTCCAGGAGTGCTAGGGAAAATTTTTAAAATTTTTTTTATGAATTTAGTGAAATCAATGAATGATCGTTGTCTAGATGTTTTGCAAGGGAAAAGAAATACTTATAAATACTAGCCATTTTTTTTTTGTCAGCAACATTCATAGTTTCTATGGAAATATTATTTAAGGCAGGGTGTTTTATCTTTATTTCCATCAAATTTTGTTCCTCTGAAGAGTATTTTTGGAATAACTGTAAAAAACTATACCGTAATATAAAATTTGAACGTACTCTTACTTCTTCTATAATTCCTTACCTGTGGTCAAAAATTTATTGTATTTCAATCAATATTTATAAAGTTATAAGGAAAAACGTAGAGTGTCTTATCATTATTTCTATCCCTTTATATAAGGTGTAAACACTATGCACACAATTGAAACACGATGCACAATGTACACACGATGTACACAAATCATACACACGACTTACAAGAAATGTTCTACAGTTTACTGCACAAACTCTGGAACTATGAAAATTTGACAACGATTTCCTGTGAAGCTTCACTGTCCGACCAAGCGTTGGTGCAAAGAAGTTAAGCAACACAAACAAGAAGCACAGAACAAACGCTGTGTTTGGCGGTGTTCAGAAGCGCCAGCTGGTAACAGACGCTGCGGGAAACTGAGCGGGAAGTGTGAGATGATTGCGTTACACGCCTCAGTGACCTGCGATTGTTAGGATTAGCTACTGCAATCCCAGGCATGTAGCTGTCCCTGTAACTGGCCCAGTAACTGGCCCAGTAACTGGCCCCGTAACTGGCCCCGTAACGGATCTAGTAACTGGCCCTCTGACTGGTCTAATAACTGGCTCATTAACTGTCCCAGAAGCTGGTTCATTAACTAGCCCTGTAATTAGCTCATTAACTGGCCCAGTAATTGGCTCATTAACTAACCCAGTAGCTGGTTCATTAACTGGCCCAGTAACTGACTCATTAACTGGCCCAGTAATTCGCTCATTAACTAACCCAGTAGCTGGTTCATTAACTGGCCCAATAACTGGCACATTAACTGGCCTTATAACCGTCCTGGTACCTAGCTCAGTCACTGTCCCTGTAAATGTCTTAGTAACTGTCACGGTAACCATTCAAGTAATCCTCGCCGTAACCACTCAGTAATCAAATATAAATGTTAAAATTATACTTCAAGAATTTTTTACGAACAGTTCTGCTTATCCATGTGTTTCCTAAGAATAATGAACATAATTTTGCTCTTCATGCAGTAAAAACACTAACAAATGAATCCTTTGGACGTGATGAAAAATTATCAAAGACCAAATATAAAAAAATCATTTTCATCCAGCGCAGTGATGACGTCATGTATGAGTCTTGTGCATCACTGCACTCACGTTGCAGGCATGGCTTCTCTCTGAAGCTCAAC
>VCRD01005063.1:7700-32087 GCA_006783055.1 Trinorchestia longiramus
GTAATGGGGCAGTAACCGCACAGTAATGGGGCAGTAACCGCACAGTAATGGGGCAGTAACCGCACAGTAATGGGGCAGTAACCGCACAGTAATGGGGCAGTAACCGCACAGTAATGGGGCAGTAGCGAGATAGTAACAGTTTGTTGTGATGACTAGGGAACATTGGAAACAATTAGACTGTTTTCTTATCTTGACGTGTTGTTTGTCTTTGGGAATTTCCTATTGGTGACACCACCAATAGGAAATTCCAGGGGGTGTGTAGGAACAGGTGTGTGTTGGTGTACACAGGGGGTGTGTAGGAGCAGGTGTGTAGCAGGGGATGTGCACCGATACCCTCATGCTACTGCAGCGCCTTATGATGCCTTGTAATTCCGCTTTGACTGTGGTGTAGGTGCGGTCGCTCACTAGCAATGCTTTATTAGTATTCTGTAGTCTTCAGTGAATGCAAGCCACGACTTCTAATTCTGAAATGGTGTCCCATTCAGGTGATAGTGTATGCCGGTATCATTGCTTTCCAATATTCGTCCAGCTAATTGATGTCTGTGCTCGTTGGCTAATGCAAGAGAGTTTCATACAATCTTCTTCACCTGAGAGAACTGTATGGAAAAGTAGTTCATATTGTAGCTCTTTTCAATGCGGCTTTGGATAATTTAGGAAGAACTATAAGACGTGATAATGAACGATGATTATAATGATGGTGATGATGATTATGATGATGCTAAAGCACGTGTCACAACAGGCCTTGTGTTCTCACCGGGGCTGGACCACCTGCCCAAGATCGAGTCGACGTTGGTGTTCCTTGACCTGAGTATGGCAACCTGCGAGCCCTCCACACTGGTGGAGGTGTTCAGTGTATGCAGGAGGCTGCAGAAAGTCAGCCTCGAGTTCCTGACGCTGACTGACGACGTGCTGGTTCAGCTCAGCCGCAGTAGACAACTCGATACGCTCAACCTGTCCATGTGTGTGGGGGTGCGGTCAGCTGGGCTCGCTGCAGTTCTCAGCAAGTAAAGACACTTCCACCACACAGAATGCATCAGTTATTATTATTTAAAGTACTGTACTACACTGAATATATGTTATTTGATTGCAGTTTTTGATTGCATGCACTCAAGAGATCCTTGTAATGTGTCGCTGACACCCTGACAGATGCCGCCAGCTGCGTCACTTAAACATGGGGTGGACGTACCTGAGTCACAACAGCGTCCAGACCCTTGCAACTACCGCCCCTCCCACCCTCGAGACCCTGAACATTGCAGGGCACCGCCACAACCAGGTGCGGGATGAGGAGGTGCGCGCCCTCTGCAACACCACCCCCTGCCTCAGGGAGCTGGATCTGAGTGACTGCACTGAGTTATCGGGGCTTGCTCTGCAGTGCATCGCTGCCAAGCTCAAACACCTCACAACACTCGCCTTGTCGCGCTGCTACGGACTCCGCTCTGATGACTATGCGTGCGTGTCCTCTTCTTTGTGTTGTGCTGTGCTGCTTGTTTTGGTGTGGTGCTGTGCTGGTTGTTTTGGTGTGGTGCTGTGCTGGTTGTTTTGGTGTGGTGCTGTGCTGGTTGTTTTGGTGTGGTGCTGTGCTGGTTGTTTTGGTGTGGTGCTGTGCTGGTTGTTTTGGTGTAGTGCTAGTTGTGCTTTAGTGCTAAGCACTATAGTCGTGTAATCTGTAGTAAGACATTGCAATGAATTGTAAAGTATTTTTCTACGAGGTGTTGAAGAAGAATTTGATGATGCTTCAAATAGTCGCCATGTGAAGGTCACATTGGAGCCCGAGTTTTGGAGAGGGACGGAGGGAAAGAGAGAGAGAGGCGAGAAGGAGGGATGGAGGGAAAGAGAGAGAGAGAGGCGAGAAGGAGGGATGGAGGGAAAGAGAGAGAGGAGGGAAAGAGAGAGAGAGGAGGGACGGAGGGAAAGAAAGAGAGGAGAGAAGGAGGGACGGAGGGAAGGAGAGTGAGGAAGGGAAAGATTTCTTATGCAAGGCTCAGGTAAGGGAAAACAACAGCTATAACCATCATCTGATTCTACGTATTTAATTATTTGAAATCTAATTGGATAACAATTTTGAAGCAAGACTTACTTTCTTGTCTACTAGACACTACCAGTTCAAATACTTAAATTGGAGTATCCGATGTCATTTAAGTATCATATGTTTAGACAATAGAAAGTGTATCTCCATCTCTCTGTGTGTGTCCGTGCCATTACTTACTATCTATTACTGAAGAAAAATTATTGAACTGAAATCAGAACGGGTATCCATGTATTACAAACCAAATGCATGCATTACAAACCGGTGTAGATACTAAAGGCACCGGATTACCATAAAACACGCTATTTTTCCGGTTATTAGCCTTCTTCACCTCCACGGATATGGTATCGGTAGATACGATACAGAATGGAAGTTCTCTATATATTCATGAGAAATATTCATTTAAAACACAATAATTCGTCGTAAATCTGCAATACATTCCTCTATAATAATTTTAAATGAGTTAGATCTAAACCGTGAAATTTTCACTGGAACTATCTAGTAATAATTATAATGAACACAACTGACACATTATCTTGTTAAGGTTAATTAAAATCTGGTGCTTAACTCTCTTTTAAGGGGGAGCACGTGTCGTGTGGGTGGATGGAGTGTGTGTGAACTGTTCAATTCCTACTAATTATCTGGTCCAGTTGGTGCACAATCCAACAATAACTATTTAACTTCGCTTTTTGCACTTTTTTTAATTATAAGGCATGAGATTTAATTTATAATACTGTAGTTAAATTATCAGCCTTTTTTCCCTTTATTCCCAACTGTTTCCGACCAGAGGGAGTACCTAAAATTCGTGCGTGAAAGTTTTGACTTTATTTCAGAGTGCTGTCAGGACTGCCACAGCTGCAGCATCTGTCTCTGTTTGGCGCCAACGATGAGTGCCTGAAGGTGGTGATGAAGTCGAGAACTCAGGAGGTGATGGTGAACAGACACCCCTTCAGCACGGTGGCACGCCCTACAGTAGGGCTCCGACGCACCAGCATCTGGACGGCCAGAGTCCGGGACACCTGACCATCTTGTGCTCCTGCTGGAGGAGTTACTCCTGACCATCTTGTGCTCCTGCTGGAGTTACTCCTTACCATCTTGTGCTCATGCTGGAGGAGTTACTCCTTACCATCTTGTGCTCCTGCTGGAGGAGTTACTCCTGACCATCTTGTGCTCCTGCTGGAGTTACTCCTTACCATCTTGTGCTCATGCTGGAGGAGTTACTCCTTACCATCTTGTGCTCCTGCTGGAGGAGTTACTCCATACCATTACTTCTTCCTCTCTCAAGCTCAACCACTCTTCCTTACCTTGTCTTTCTGTCCACTCTTCCTTACCTTGTCTTTCTGTCCACTCTTCCTTACCTTGTCTTTCTGTCCAGTCTTCCTTACCTTGTCTTTCTGTCCAGTCTTCCTTACCTTGTCTTTCTGTCCAGTCTTCCTTACCCTCTCTTTTAGACCACTCTTTCAGGCTTTCTCTCTCCCTACTCTTTCTTTCTCCTTACTCTTTTTCGCCTTTTGTTTCTGCGCAGTCTTTCTGCCTACTCTTTCATGCTCTTTCTTTCTGCCCTCTCTTTCATGCTCTTTCTTTCTGCCCACTCTTTCTTATGCTTTCTTCCTGCCCACTCTTTCTTATGCTTTCTTTCTGCCCACTCTTTCTTATGCTTTCTTTCTGCCCACTCTTCCTTGCCCTTTCTTCCTAACTACTCGTTCTTTCTCCCTACTCTTTTTCGCTCTTTATTTCTGTCTACTTTTCTTACAATTTTTGACCACTCTTTCTTGACGTTTCTTTGTACGCTTTCTACTGTGGTGTTGGCTGGCGTTGTTCGTCACATTCTTCGTCTCTTGTGACACTTGTGTCATCACGTCACTTGCATCATCACGTCACTTGCATCATCACGTCACTTGCATCATCACGTCACTTGCATCGTCGTCACGTCACCTACATCAAAATTTACTTCAGGTTTCCACACCCATGAATTTTCAGTTACAAAGTCATGAACTTAATTTAAAAACTTGTTTCTGCAAGATCATCTCTGACTGACAGCTTGGTCATGACTAAGGGTCTGACTGATAGCTTGTTCATGACTGAGGGTCTGACTGACAGCTTGTTCATGACTGAGGGTCTGACTGACAGCTTGTTCATGACTGAGGGTCTGACTGACAGCTTGGTCATGACTGAGTGTCTGACTGACAGCTTGGTCATGACTGAGGGTCTGGCTGACAGCTTGGTCATGACTGAGGGTCTGGCTGACAGCTTGGTCATGACTGAGGGTCTGGCTGACAGCTTGGTCATGACTGAGGGTCTGGCTGACAGCTTGGTCATGACTGACAGCCTGGCTGGTCATGACTGAGACATCCTGTTTGGGTCCAGAAAAATGGATTGCTGCTGTAAGCGTCCAGTTGAGTCGCTTGATCTCTGTTTTCTTTTGATGTTTTTGTTTATTTTTTGACGGATGGCATTATTGTGTTTTCTGCAGGACCAGTTAACCTTGCCTCACTTCCATCCACGTGTTTAGTTGTATTATTTATTTTTATTTGCTCAGGTAGTGGTGCTAGTGATGTTTAGTATAGAATAGAACATGACAGCGAGAACAACCTGTGTCCTCTACTCTAAGGTTGTTACTCAAAAAAAATTTTATTCTCCTTGACAGTTTTAGTTTTGTTCTTAAGAAACGTTTGACTGGAATTGAATTGCGTGGATAAGAGGTGTTGGGTGGGTTTTATGTAGAGGAAAATGTAGTACTTGTGACATTGTACTACATGGGTGTACACGCAGTGCTTGTGGAGGCTGTGCAGTGATCCTTGTACTGGGTATACCAGCGTTACGAGACGAGTAATACGGAGAATTATTTATTAGAATTATTCTGCTATTCGACCCCGAAAATGTGGTTCGTTTCTTAATTGTGTTAATTATTACTGCGAGGCTTCAGTTAATTTAAAGCAAGTCACGTCTGAGAGTTTTGTGAGCTATGCGTCCATGAAAGTAAGGAGGAGCAAGAAACATTCAATGATATATAATTATCAAGAATGATGAATATTTAATGTGTTTAACAAATATCGTAAGGAGTAATTAGATATTCATCCAATATGTTTTGGTTGATTAAATGCAAAATAATGCATTTTTGATGCTCTGTGCCATATTTGTCTTGGGTTGAAGTTCTCAGAACTCGTACATTGTTTTTTAATAAGTGTTTTGTGGTTCAACATTCCGCAGTTCTTGCAGGAATCTGGTATGTCTGCAGTTGTTCATTTCCTAGATCTCCACAAATGCTCTCTATCTTAATTCTATTCCCTTTCTCAACGCCCTTTTATTCTCACTTCCTTTAATTTGTGCACTTTTTCCCCTTGCAATTTTGCTTCTTACAACCCGCTTTCGTTGTTGCACGTCATCAGATTGTGTGTATAAATAATGCCCTTCATGAGGGGTAATTGTTTTCATCCATCAAAAACTCGTACGATCGTTTTTTGCATTGCTAGTCATCTTCTTGTACACCTCGAGGGACTTGGCGCTGTGCAGAAGACGTGTAGGACTCCCCAGCTCATTCCGAGGGTGTGTACGGTGCTGCCGACGTCAACCATATGTTGTCTTGCAGTATGATTTATTTTTTGAAATTTTTAGTTTCGTTTTTCAAATTTGCGATATTTTGCTAATTCCTGCGCAAAAAGGCACTGTGTTTGGTGTTACTTGAAATTTAGCTGTTAATTATGATCATTTTCGTAATTGAGAATTTCAGTACGAGAACAATGCAACAAAGTATAAGATTATGCGGATGTTAAAAGCATTTGAATTTATTAGGCTTCTATTATCTGTAAATTTTGTGACTAACAATTCGCTTAAGCAGTCAGTGGGGACCCCGGCGTTGCCATGGACACGCTCGGCTCGCAGTCAGATGCTGCTTGCAAGTCTTGCTTTGATCACGTGTTACAAGTGCAAAAACTTTAATGAAGCAGGCACCTGCTTCATATTGACATGCGTTAATTATAATTCTGTATAGAAATGTAAGAATTGATATCAGTAATTCGCGTTAAGTTTATTTAGCGCGTTGTATGACACTGCCATTTGCTGTTGAATATTTGTGTTGTTTTTTAGTAGAGTGAATAAGTTTCTCTTGTGATCCTGGGTTTGCTCAGTGCATAGCTGCTCCTATGGAGATGTGGCAATGTTGCCATGCGTGGAAGCCGTAGTGGCAACATGGCTGAAATGAAGCTGCCGTGCGCGTAAAGCAAATTTAAAGGCGGCGGAATGCTTCAGGTGTCCAGTAAGACATCGATGTGCGTGTGAACGAGACTTGTCCGTAGAATATACTGTTACGTCCGTGTATTTCAGGTACAATTAAACAATGAAATACAAATGAAATTTTACTGGTGTACCGCCTAAGTTTTGAAGATGAATGTTTTGACCAGCACAACTAAATTTCAGACTCATAGGTCTCACTAAAGGTAATAGTGGCACTGTACATTACTCAGTAACGTACTCTGCTCTCAGAACAGGCATGTGCAGGGCACAAAATTTTATGTAATGCGAAGTTTTATGAATGCCTCAAAGTTTTGTTTTCTCAAAAAAAATGCGTGCTGATAAAGCAGATTGTGACTTTCTAAATGAATGATTCATATAGTGAGAAGAATGTACCATTGCAGTTGAAGTTCATTTGAGCTCGTTTATTAATCTAGTTTTTCCGACGCTAAAATCCACAATTGAAATTCATCGAATTAATAAAATGTTATTTTGCTCTAGGCATTTAACGTTACAGCGAATGGACATCATTTGAGAAGGCAGAATGATTAATAGTCACGGCTCCCAGCTACTTGGAAAATGATAAATTACAGAAGACAGACACGTTGGGAAGAGATAGCGAGTTTCGAAAACCAAAAGCACATGAAAAAAAAGACACTGGACAGACGTACAGGAATGACAGGAGACGAACTGGCGCGCTAAGAAACAGGGCTGTGGAGTGCATGGCTTACTCGTCCCTAGGCTTACAAATCAGATAAAGAAAAAACACTACAAATGAGAACTACATGAAGTTAGCACAGATTACAATAATGCAGTAAGCCCGCTGTGTTAGAGCGGCAGGTACTTCTATGAACAAACGTCACCAAGTCTACGGTACTCGGCACACCGGCTTCCACAACTGCTGCCTCACTTCGACTTACAACTCTGTCTCGCAAGAGATATAACAAATATATTCAATACGAAGAAACACGCCCGTGCTCTTCAACATAAGGAAAAAAATGAAGATGCAGTGAAGCTGATCAGACACGCCTCTTAAGGCTCATGGCACAGACATAATTCAACTCTCCATGCACACGGAAGTATTTTCCACACGGACATGCTGCAAGTACTCTAATTTTTGACAATGCACCATTTCACAAAAATTTTAGCAATGAAACCCTCTGGCAGTCACGGCCAATTGCCGATGAGAAAGTGCAAGATATTTTTAAATGCGTTCACTAGAGGACAGAGAGTTACAAAAGCCACACCAGAAACCTGCTCCTCACACACACACAACTTCACATGAGGCAGTGGCTGCTTCACTTGAACGCGTCCTCGTATAAATATTACCATTCTCCCGATTCAACTACCGCAGTCAAAACACGAGCTCCCTGAATAAATAACACTTGAGTTTTCAGACAAAGAAATGGGCGCACAACTCGAGCTGAAGTCCGACAGAATTCGATGCATGCGTCAGGAGGTTGCACATAAAAATAAGTAGCGCAACACACATCACCAAAATGATGTGCTCGGATGTGTTTTCCGGTGGTGGTGAAATGACCGTACTCGTACAAGGGTTGAAGACAGCAAGGTAAATACCTCGCAAAACATAGGGCCAAGTTACTCAAACTCCTGCATGCCTAACTCCATCAACATGTCTACTTGAAACGAGATAACTAAGAATCCTCACATTATGGTAGTAATGCAATCTCATTTCGGTCCCTGATATAGGAAGAAACAACCACGTTTTTTAACGTCATGGTTTCCAAAAAGATTTAGGAAAAACTCTGGTCTGCAACGAGGAAATGAACTACATCCAGAGGCCCTCGTCCTCCACAATGAGCAGCAATCACAGTCCATCCATTCCGTGACAACACTGATGTAGTACATGGTTGTTATTATAGCAACATTATTGCTTCAAACAGTGCACCCACAAATAAAAGATGAATAAAATGCCCCACAACTACGGGACGCGCACCCGTTTATCTCTCCTTATCATATTTGTGGTTTAATCCAACAGCTTCTTATCTGAGTACTAACAAGACAAAAAAGAAGCGCCCTTGTAACGACCAACGCGCCGAGCAACTAATACAATTTGAAATTAAAATTATTGGACTTGTTATTTTGATTCGATACGGCAAATGTGAAGAGTTCAAATGCTGAACAGAATACAGAGCTGTTCAAAAAATGAGAATAGATTCTTCGAGCAATATTGCACAACAAAGCAAAGTTAACACACGCACACAAGATTTTTTCAAGAGTATTGATATCATGAAGAATCTACGATACAAAGAACAAATAAATTTTTTATTACAAAACACGTTTTTAGCTATTCTCAATAATGACTTCGAAGAAAAAGTTACGATCAGCATTAAAATACATTGTTCACAAGCGGCAATTAGTGTTTTAGAAATCATTGTCCTCGACCAACGAACTGATGTCCATCCACGACAAATTCAGAACATTACACACGTCTGGTCAGATCCAACAGAAATGGTATACCGGCTCGCTGGAATCAATGAGCCAGAAACAAGCACACTCATGGTGTGATCCAGCGGCACAAGCGGAGCCGGCGGTGCACTGCTAGGAAACTGTGGCGAGTAATGCAAGGTAAGATTGTCGCCACTGCCACCTGTGCACCCACGACACGCCGCAACCACCACACACCAGCCTCACCACTCAATGCTCAAGCGCATCTCGAAGCCCAGACAACAGCCACGTGCCACATCCAACACGGGGCAGTGGGCACCCACCGTCACCTCCAATACAAGCTACATACACGCACACACATTTTCCAAAGTCGCACACAAACCTCGACACATAACACAGGTCTTAGGTAACTATGTACCCGAGGACACCGCGAAAAGGAGAATCAAGATTTTTACCACACAGTGACATGTAGCTACGTACTCCAGTCGATGGTTCCATCCCAGATAACAGAAAAGAGTAAATTCCTATTAAAAAGCGCCAAGTTTGTCAGCAAAAACTCTTAACAATTATAAAAGAATTACAAATTCACCGATACCAACAAGCCAAATCAAAAATGAAAGAATATTTATCGACAAAAATGTTTCCGATCAGGCATATCTTTGGTAACTTGCATCGTGCGAAGGCATTTCACATACAAAAATTGACTCGCTAAACAAAAACAGAATTTGGAAAAGCGACAAATTATCTGGGAAGCAACAATGCACGTGCAAAAAACACACCAGGTGTACCGCCAGAACTGGAAGTTTTCAGGTGCAGAAGTGAAGAGAAATTTAAAATTAAGCGAGTAATCAAGGCCAAGACCTCGGGAACCACTCATTTGTAGTGCCCATTTCACGACGAAAAACGTAGAAAGAACAATAATTCATTTCAACAAAGAATTCAACACTTTCGTAAAGCATAACCTGCGCTAAAAACTGACACAGTTTAACACGTTGGCCGCGATTACTGATTTGGTAGGTTTGGTTTGCCGTTCAGCATGTACCAATATGGCGCACATCGCGGGCAACGTCTATAATCTCCATTAAATTAACGCATTGACTTCGAGTATAGAAGTTGTGTACAAATAATTCCGAAGTCCTTGGATGATAAATCCACGGTTCACAGTATCCAAGTTTACGGTTTGAAATACGATATGTTAATTCTTATTCAAAGAGATCATCGCGGTGGACTGGTTCAGACTTGTCATGGGACATCAATTGTTTGATATGCACCCCCTGAAATCCAGGTCCCGTACGTGGTAAGAGAACGGAAGCGGCTACACTGTCCCACGCCCCACACTGCCAACACCATTTTGAATCTTTCTGGATATTATAGTGCCATCATTGAATCATTTTTTATCTATGACCATAAAATAATTACAGAAATAGGTAAGCCTAAATAGATGACGCAGACTGAATTTCCAGAGACCTGACATTACGATCAGGAATACGAGACAGCAGCGCACCACATCAATTAAGTCACAAGCACAGCTCCAGGAAACTTAGCTAAAATAGCAAAAGAAAAAAGAGCACATACAAAAAAGAGGAGTTAGGTAGCATCAATGATAGAGCAAAGCGTACAGTTAGTCACAAAACCGTACCTAGCTGAACAATGGAGTAGGTAACGCATTAAATAAATCAGTTTCTTAGGATAACAAATTTTTTTCCACCAAATCGCGCGTCATATTTTATTACAATATCCCAACTGTTTCCTCACACACAAATACTGTATTTGTCAAATTTTTGTGGCTACTGCAAGCTCGTCTGGACGTAGCAAGGCAGAAGATAACTCAAAGTGCACAAAAAGTTCACTGGAGGTTGAGATTCCTAGCACTTGCCACCTTCGGCATCTCGTATTCATTGCATTGAATACACAACTCGAAACCAAAATTCAGTCGCGCACTGACAAAGCACAGAAATTTATTAATGCGATATTTCGAGGAGGCGGAGAAGTGATAGAGAGACAGCTGCAGCAGGAGTAGCACCCTTCACTAACAACAATCAACTAACAACAATAATAAATTTTTGCCAACGCGGCCAAGAAAGACATACCCGCGGCAGCAGTCCACTTAAAAGTATCCCATGGTCGGTCTAGCAAGAGCCGGAACGTGTCTAAAACAAAACGACACTTTAAAACACACATCTTTAAAAAAAGGTCACACGTTCGAAACCAAAAATACTGACATGACTAAGATAGCTACGAGAAGTTCCAGTGAGTCACCAATTCCAGAGATAAAAGTTCAGAAAGACGATAATGGCAACACATGAGGAGGGGTTTGCTATATAAATAACAGACGCACACCTCGAATTAGAGTTACGTAAATCACAGGGAGTTAAAAAAAATTGTTCACTGACAGCCATACAGAGTCTTGTATCATACAGAGGTTCAAAACAGCAATCGAATTATCGATAAAACCAAAATAGCTGCTACGTCACACAGCTGACAGGAAGGCGACTGCTGGTAGAAGGCAGCAGACAAGGAGGTAGGAAGAATGAGCACATCCAAAATATTATGCAAAGTACATGACTTTGTTGGTGTCTGTGTGCACAGTAACAGCACGTGCCATGGCAGTAGGCGTCCTGTCTTCACTATTGCCGCTCTGGTGCGATCCTTCTCCACTGTCATGCTCCTTCTCAACCAGGTGATAGCGAGCTCTGAAGGCAACCAGATGAGCGTAGTACGCAGGTGCAGGTATAGACACGGACCTCGTGCACCTCACATACGTGTGGCACAGCTGGTACGTGAGGCACTGCAGCTCGTCGCTGTCAAAATGGTTGTCGTCCCACAACACGTGGTAATGAGAAGGCCGACTTGTGCCTTGTATGCCCTGGTGAGAGCACAGGTAAAAGTCAAACTCCGTGGGATGTGTGATGCCCACATCCACGGTGGTTCCCGCTGGTATATTACCCGACTTCCCGCTCTGTTCTTTCTTGTCTGAGCAGAAGAGTCTGGTGTGATGGCGCTTCTGCACTGCGATGTAGGTGATGCCAGGCTTGTAGTCAGCCTCCAGCTTGATGCAAGCCTCCCTCATAGCAGTGAGTTCGTGCTGTAACACAGTCTGGAACTGACCTTCGCTGACGCCATCGCGATACAGGATCACGCGGTTTGGCTTGAAGCGAGTGCACTTGTAAAACTGGATGAGGAGCTCCTTCACCATCGAGGAGAACTCGGTTATTACTTCCTCCTTGCCCTCCCTGATGCCTCCCACTTGACGGTGTTGCTGTACCCGCACGGTGGCGGCGTAACGAGATGGATGAGCGTCCATGCTGCCTACAACAGCAGCTATTGAAGGCTTTTTGTTGTCTCCAGCAGGGGGATGAGTGACGTCAGCTCCTAGGAAAATGACAGGCTCGTTAAATACCTTAGGCCGGATGCCAGGTACGAGAATGGAGTTGATGCCACCCAGTTTGACGTTGATTTTGAGGCAGAGATTAGAGAGTGTTTGTGGAGAAGTCTTGTTGACATTCTTGGCTTGCACGCATTGCGTTGCCATACCTAGGACCGTATCACCTACTCGTTTCACCTCGGCGTACACAGGCGTTTTGCCGGGCAATACAACACACACCAGCTGCAGACCCGCAAAGTTGTTTTTGAGGTACCTGAACATGGGCTCCACCTGGTCAGGCCCAGTTGCGTACTTGCAAAAACAAGGCTGGCCAAGAATAGGCATACCAGCATCGTTACTGATCTTCTGGAGCTGCGTCGTGAAGTTCCTGAGCGCATCTTCCTTCACAGTTCTTTGCGGTGCAAAGCAAGCGATGGCCCACACCCTAATTTCAACCCCAGTGAAGAATTGCTTGCCACGCATGTCCCACACCCCCTGGTTTGGCATGGCTTGCTGGCGGGTGCGACCGCCGTACTGAAGCCTGGGTGGTGGCAACACACGTCCTCGTACTTCCATCATGGCCGTACTGATTGTGAGTCCGAACTCCCTCATGTAGGGGTCGTTGTTAAAGTCTGCTTTCCTGACGAGGTTGTTGATCTCTCGCTCTCTGTCAGGAGCAGACCGAGCCGTCGCTTTGATCATGGTGCTCGTCTGCATGTCAGTGAGCTTCTTGATGCACCGCTGGCCTGCTACGATATTGCACACCTCCAGAGGGAGGTAGGTGTGCTTGTGTTCCTGCCCCACCTGCAGGCACGGCAAGTGGGGGAAGCGTAACCTCATCCTGTACTTGTCCAAGAAGTACTTGGCGACCGTGCACTCAACGGTTTGCCCGTTTTCCAGCTGCAGGGGGAATGACTGCATCTGGGCAGGGCGACGGGTCACATTGCAAACTCTGTACTTGCGTCTCATCGTGCCACAGTGTGTGATCTCTATCTTGAGGCCCTTTATTTCTTTGGTGAACTTGACTCGCTGTGAGTCCGTGAGAGGCTTGCGCTGTTCGTTGATTTCCCTGATGTCGAGCACCTCACACATGAACTCTATGACAGCCTGCGCTTTGTAAAACGCCGTTGCAGACACTGCCCATGATAAAACCGAGTCAGTTTTTCATTAATGATCACCACGGAAAGCAACAAGCTAAAATACAAGTAATAAAACTTTTTTACTTATTATTGAGCTTGTGGACACGAAGGAACAGAACACTGCCGAGAGCAAAAACACAACGCAAATAAACCAAGGAATTTTGACAAACTATAAAGATGTTTAAGTAAACTACACACTAATACACTGAGTAAAGGGTCAGTAATCAAAGGAATAAAAGGAGAAAATAAAATCAGTTGCATACAGTTTGCTGCATTTGGAATAAAATTTCATCATATTTACCAACTGTTTCTTCATTTCCCTTTGCGCTCAATTAACTTGTACACGTCCGCATAGTAAAACGTTTTCAGGGCTATTGCAGTTGCAATAACACAACTGAGCAAATGTTCACCATTAAGTTACTCTAACTAGCAAGTCTTCCAGACGCTGACTATGCAGAATCCATGAAGTATTTCACAGGATAGAAGAGTTCCTACATGCAAGCCGTGTAGGACCACTACGCCGTCATCCTGCAGCACTCACCGTCTATGTTGAGCATCATCTTCCACTGTGAGGGCCGGACGCTCTGGTGGAAACCAAACCAAACTTCACGTCCACCTCCCAGCGGGTGGTAGTAGCCATCAGGGGCAGAGAAGAAAG
Organism: Trinorchestia longiramus; assembly: GCA_006783055.1. Lineage (NCBI taxonomy): Eukaryota > Metazoa > Arthropoda > Malacostraca > Amphipoda > Talitridae > Trinorchestia > Trinorchestia longiramus. The sequence goes on from VCRD01005063.1 coordinate 21,527, forward strand.
ACCTCCCCACAGGGGTGTAGGTCATCGAAGGTAGGTGCCGCATCACAACGTCCAGAGCCTGAACCACATAACACGGTATTTCATTAATGTGTTCTGCAGGACAAATTAATGTCATGTTTTGGGTAGGAGACTTTAAGGTGTACAGCAACTTTAGTCTTGAACGAAAGCACGAGGCCATGGAAAGAAGTTCACATATATTCAAGTTTCAGATGCGATAACATGTTTATATGAAGAAATGTTCTTAGTTGAGAAGTGGAGTCTCACATACACATTCATAACTTACCGTATATCTCATGCAGGTAATAACATACTACATTATATCAAAGTAGCAATGTGCTCTTAGGAAAGAAACACGGTTATGAATTAGAGATTTCCAGACCCCGCAACTCGCCTTCATATAACTCCATTCAAGTATACTAACAAGCCTCCCGTACACCCAGCCCCCACATACGGTGCTGAAACTTTACACAAAAAATCATGAGGGCTGAACCTTAGAGTCTACACCTCTTATTGAATTTACTGCCATTTACGATTTTCATCTGTCATGGATGACTTGAGATGTCCTATCAAATCTTGTGTTAACATTTTAGAACAATGGCAACACCAGGCCTTCGCCTTAGATTTGAGGCCAGCTTTGGCTGGGACCTTCGTTACAGCCTTTAATTTTCTCTAAAACACACATACAACAAGGTGGCATCCCAGAATTTCTTCGCTTGTGTGCGAGGGTCGTTCAAAATAATTTTTCAAAGGTCACCCTGAGTTATTCCATGAAGAAGAACCAGCCAAATGAGGGCATCACTGGGAGATGCCCGCTTGTCATAAACAGCCTTTCAGTTTAGCAGGTAGTCACACTCTAATCCACGTGACTGACTGTTCCGAGTCTCTTATTCCATGCATGCACTAGAGACTTTTCCATTGTATCCACAAGTCATGTTGCATTCTTCAACCAACCCTACAAGATGTCGCTTACTAGAGTCTTCTTCACAACACCTTGCATTCCACTGGTTCCACATACTGCTCATGGACCACATCAATGAAGCTCTCTCGCTCATGTTCATATTTACTACATTCTAAGACCAGATGTTCAACTGTTTCCTCTACTCCTCTGTTACACTGCAGACATAACCTTGTATTCCCCTCATTCCACCTCCATGTACGCCTATTCACACTTAATGCCTTACATCTGACAGCAAACAAGAGTTGGCTGCCAAAACTTCCATCATAAAACATTTCAACATTTGGTACATTCTCACAAGCATACCAAGATAAGGGGGTCTTCCCAGCCATGCTATGCTTCCATTTGTTCAGACCACTCTTTAGTTAGTCTTTCAATTACCTTATTCCACTTTTTGCAATCCTACTCGTCCTTTACCTCCATTATTTCTCAATAACCAGTTGTCCATAGGTCTTCCAATTCTGACACGAGCAATCTTGTGAATCTTTCCTTGTCTTGCATGCCTCCAGCAAATTCTCGTCTTAGACTGCCATTCACATTCCGTTCAAATTTTTTTAAACCCACGTTTCATTTTCCATTCGCTCAATTCACACCTCATAGTTTTACACATAGCATCTATCATTCATTTAGAAAACAGACTCAATCCAAGATCTCCTCAAATATCTTCTACAGCCGTCCGTTTTGGGGCCTCCATTCCATGCCAAACATTCATGCCAAACATTATGCTAGGTACTGCAACATACTTCCAAATTCCTGTGACACATTCATACTTATTTGCTCTACATTTGGCCACACTGCTTAGTCTTCCCCACCACTACATAGCTTTTACCACTTTCTCACCTTTTGCTCTTGCACATCCATCTTCACTCAACCTACATCCCAGGTACTTATATTTCTTAGTTCTGCCTATCTTAACTTCTCCAATATTCCACTCTATCTCTGTCAGTCTCATCAGCATTTATAACCATGACTACTTTTATCTCCTCCAAATTTCACCTTGAAACCTCTACTGTATCCATCCACAATGTCCAACATTCTTTGCAGTTCCTGCTCTGATTCACTAACCACAACAATGTCATTTTTATACAGCAAACAACAGATTCTCTTCTTTAACCTTCAGTCTAAAACCATTCAGTCCACCTGCACATGGCAACACAAGGCCCTCACCTGCACATGACAACACAAGGCCCTCACCTGCACATGACAACACAAGGCCCTCACCTGCACATGGCAACACAAGGCCCTCACCTGCACATGGCAACACAAGGCGCTCACCTGCACATGGCAACATAAGGCCCTCACCTGCACATGGCAACACAAGGCGCTCACCTGCACATGGCAACACAAGGCGCTCACCTGGATGGCATCAAAGGGTATGGTACGTGTGCGCCCCTCTAACGCCTCTTCGAGCGTGTAGAGGTTAACCTGCGCCAGCCACTTCATGGCCACCTTGAAGACTCGGTCACGCCCGTCCCCCGGCAGCGTCACCTGCAACACCAGGGCGTTATGAGCAACCCCAGGACGTTGTGAGCAACCCCAGGACGTTGTGAGCAACCCCAGGGCGTCGTGAGCAACCCCAGGGCGTCGTGAGCAACACCAGGGCGTCGTGAGCAACACCAGGGCGTCGTGAGCAACCCCAGGACGTCGTGAGCAACCCCAGGACGTTGTGAGCAACCCCAGGACGTTGTGAGCAACACGATATCAATGCTACACAAAGACACACTTCTCTTACATACACATGGCATAATTCCAGAATTAATTGTTCTAAAATAATGTTGCCATGAACTAGTCGAATTCATGTATGCTAGCGTCTGCGTTCCCAGCTTCGAATGAATTCTTTCTAGCATTTTCAAACAGTAGACAAATTCAAGCTGCGTTCTGCTCCTCTATTTGTCCAGCCGACAATTCATTTACAGCCTCTGCGACCACAACTGTACATGCCTACATGCCATAGGTGGTTGTGAACACAGAATGCAGGCTTATTCTGGTATATCTTCTGTTCTTGCAACCTCCAGTGAAATTAATGCCCATTCAAACCACAAGTCACCTCTTTTAACACTACACAGTTGTCAGTAATTTCACACGAAAAAACTTCGATTTTTTGCTTCAATAGTGATATAAAAAACAAACTAGGAACCTAGCATGAATAATGGCCAATTCACTGTTGCAGTTGCGCTCATAAACAGCGGTTTTGATACACATCACTGCACTTTAGAATCCGCTCTTAAGGCTTTTCGATTGCAACAGTTTGCTGGACAATGCATGTGCCAGCTAATTGAAAAATCCCCCTAGCATAGTCCTGACGAGGACAGACACAGCAGCACACAAGCACTCACCTCCAGCTCCATCTTCTCGTTGATGGGGAGCGGGTCTCTGGTGTAGAGGTTGCTGCGACCATCAAACACGGGCTGCAATGCACGAAATAAAATTAGTGTTCAGCCTTCGTGAAGCCTCCTACTTCAGTAGCTGAAGGCATCTACATCACTGGCAGTAGACGAGGCTGTCTCAAGTGAACGCACAGTTTGTGCAACTGTAAACATGCTTCCTTGATGCGACCCCGTGATCCTTTGAGTAGTGAGAACCACAACACAGTAGAATAGAATAGAAACGAACCTTCTGGCCCATTCTTGGGTTGGATAATCACTTCGATAATTATTCGGTTACCAAAGTCCCATGCCGTAATTCTAGCCGCGTCAACCATGGCGGCAGCGGGATTCGAACCCGGGTCTTTCCGCTCGCAAGCGGATTCGCTCACCAGTCGACCAAGCTGGTGATTCGACCAAGATAACACATTACTACAACCCCAGTACAACACATTACTACTACAGCTCTCATAACTAACGAGTGTACTAGCGCAACAAAATACTTTATACTCTACATCACACGTGCGTGTCACGTCAACCTGACAATACACATAAATTCGTCCACGTGTTTGAAGACCTCAATTTGAAACGATATTTAGTAAAAAACAAAACTAAAATTGGTGCAACCTCCATGAACTGGAGTCATAACGGATTACTTGTAAAGATATTTTAGGTTTTATATCGTAAACAGTTCTTATTTTCAAGACAAACAATTCCAACTTTTACGTCATAAAGTCTTAAGATTTAAGTCATAAGAGCTTTGGTAGAGGCGCAGTAAAATGTAGTACTGTATGAACCTTATAATCAACTTTAATATCATAGTAAAATGCAAACTGGCATTAAAATTTCCTTATAAACCACTAGAGCAAACTGCAAAAATAAAGCAACTCTCCTGTAAGGAAAAAATATTTTGATGAAGACGGCCATGTTATCCTGCTAATGTGTGTGAAATAACTTAGAACACTGCAACGTTCTCTGGACTCACTTTCTCTACCTAACATCTTGTACCCATAGTACTACGCTGTCATTGGCAGTCAAGCAGAGATAAAGCAACACAACACATCATTTATTAACCCTTTCAAGTGTGGTAGTACAGAAAGGTCATGTTTACTGCTCCACGGTACAAAAAACGTCTTCAAAATTGATTCCTATGTTGCTCAGCAGCTCAAAATTAGCAGCCCCATCATAAATATAAGGGAACATCCCTATGAAACTATAAACTTTTGAGCATGTTACACATTTCTTTCCATGAAAAGTATGAGCCTGAACGGGTTAAAGATGGATTGAAATTCATATTAGGCTAAAGCCTCGTCTAGGAATGCTATGTAACTCCAGGAGGTTGTGACCCAGCAGGCAGGTGCCTATACCTCAGTGATAACGAGGCCTGTATTCACAATACCGTGTTCCTCACCCCCTCAACTGCCAGCACCGCGGTCGAGTGGCTCCTGCTTGTACTGCAAGAGCCCCAAGCTTGAATCTACATGCAGCATTCCCCTGCTTGCGACGTAGGGGACTAGGCTGACTATTCATTTAAGCTTATTTAGCTCAGCTACGAGCACCTACCACAAGTAGCTCAGCTACGAGCACCTACCACAAGTAGCTCAGCTACGAGCACCTACCACAAGTCGCACCAAGAATGATGGCATCTTTAATCGTAACCACGTCATCGTCACACTCACCTTGAGGTTACTGAAGATCCTAGGGAATGACTGGACCATGGTCTCGATGATCTCACGGTTAACCTTGCGAGGACACTTGTCTGGCTGAATGCTGACGTCATAGTGCTGGACGTAGCCACGAGGCATCGTGATCTGGAAGTGGTTGGCACGAAGGGTGATGGGACGCCCCTCCCTGCCCAAGTTTGGGCGTCGTGGGGCAACGAATGCTGCAACACAACCATTTATTAATTGCCACAATATCTACGCAGACACCCTGTCATTGAGCTGGTCATAAGAGAGTAAAATTCACAACAGAGGTACAACCTCTACAACATTGCACTGACAGAAACAGTCACCAGATAATTGTGAACACTTCACAGCTTTGAACACACAAAGGAAGTTCAGAACATGGAAGGCAACTCACTAGGGAGATCAGGAGGCAGTAAAGCAGCAGCTGCAGCAGCCCCAACGGTGCTCTGAGCTTGATCACCTGTTGCCAGAGCTGCCTGTGTTGCTCCTGCACACACATTACAACACAAGTAAAGAGGGAGGCTCTAATACAACACACCAGCATGATGATGTGCCTACACACATTACAGCATGACAGGGTCATGTGTTGGTGTGTAACACAACACTGTATATACTGTATACACTATAAAAACACAAACTGTACCATTACCATGATTTAGTGCACATTGCACATGAGCATTATGGAGTGCAAGAAAAAAGCTTATTTATGAGTCTACACCTCAATCTTTTCTGATTGTCTTTTATGACTTGTAAGCAAATACAGCTACCACCTGACACAGCCAAGTGTGGTTCCAACAAGCTGGTCCTAGAATGAAACTTCAAAATCTTCAGCCAACAACCCTAAGGCATAGCATCAAATCTTTGCTCTATAAAGTACTTGTACAGTACTGTAATATGTAGTCACTATCTCTTTCTGCTTACCATACTGTACTCAGGATTGCAGGTATGAGAAGTGCAGAGCAAGTCATAAGTGGGATGCTACATGCACAGATGCACGTGGTCTGCTACATGTCGAACTAATGCCATACTTCTAATAATGTGTCCAGAAAATAAGATACTTCAATACATTGTAAAATATTAAAGAAGTATGGTTTAATAAGGTGATGTTGACATCACTAAAACAACACTCATGGACATGAATACACCAAGGCCCTTTTAGCAAGACAATGTATAATGCCACACTCCAGAAAACCCAAATACAGAGCTATGCTCCACCAGCTTTATATCAAATCTGTACTGGCCCACAAGCACTCATTTTGATACAGTGGTCAGTGCTGCCTACACTGTAGTCAAGCTGTTAGCAAGAGTTGCTGGTGCTGCACACTTCTTGCTTTGAATCTCCATGCAGCTCTTCAAATTGTTAACAGCTGATGCAGAGGATCAAGGAGACTTGAATGTCAACCTGACTACTTCCTCAAATTTGTAGCTCATCCACACAAGCTTCTACCTTAAGTCACAACAGAAGATGGAAACAGTCACTAGGAGAAGCATCAATAGTCTCAAGATGTTAGTGTTAAGAATTCAAATGACAATGTACATTTACTGTATATTTGTTTGGAAATGAAGTTTCTTTCTATATATAATGCATTTTTGTGCAGTTCCTGAGCCATTGTTGCATCAAATGGTGCATCTCTTACTGTATCTGTCCTAAACCTTGGCTTGCTCTCTCTTGCAGAGTCCCAGCCCTGTAGCCTGCTTGCTTTCTGCTCTAGATAACAAATACTAGCTAATATTACTACTATTATCACTAGCTAATATCATCTTGACTTTGTACACTAATATTACCTTAACTCAATATGCACAAAATTATACCTGTAATTCCATTCAAAGATCCTTTAGAAGCAGAGAAAATATTTTCAACAGGTCAAAAAATATTTTCAGTTGATACCAGTAAATTTTTACTCAATTCTACTTACACAGCTGCACAAGTCCAGAAAAATAAATTCTAGTCATAAGCTGGTCAGGCAAGCAACTGAGACCACAAATTTAAGCTCCAAGTTTAATTTATCAAATGAAGTTCATACATAACAATCAGTCTAACAAAACTTTCACTCAGTCTACAAGAACAAAAGCTAATGTGTTCATGAAGCCAGCACTACACTCAACACAACTCTGAGAACATGTTATGGTTGTGCTTGTTTACACGCAGTGTGATCGTGTGCTCGTGTTCCCTGTCATGCACAACACGTGGTCAGGGAAGTCACCATCAAAGTCAAAATACTTGTATCTGCTACTCCTGACCTGGGGGTTGGTGGGGAGGCACGATGGTGGTGATGGCAGGCCCCCCTGGAGGTTGGGGGGCTGCCAGAGGTGCAGAGGGCGGCAGTGAAGGTGCCAGGGCACGAGCCGGCCCCCCTGGGCCTCCAGGACCAGTGCCCCCTCCGCCTGTGGCAGGAGGGGCACTGGGAGGACCAGGAGCTGCAAGCAAATACATTCCAGTTAATTACTTATGAAAAATTCTTATTTAAGTAACAATAGTGGACACTTGTGTACTGCATTCAAGAGATATAATCAATCTATTACAGAGATATTCACCTACTATCTTAAAAATACATCAAAATTATTTTAATCATTTGATGAAGAGAACACATTTCTCAAATTAAATTAAAAAATTTCAAAGCCCAACATGTGATGACCACTGTTTCTTGGCTTCCATTCATCTAAGAAAATTCACCATTAAATAAAAGGAAAGAAAAAATAACAGGATAGTGATAAGAGATGGAACAATATATGATTTTTGGGCTGAACTTTCAAATAGAAGAAGTGATCTGAAGTGACAAGGCAGGCACAAAGACCAGGAGATGACTACAACAGCTGCTCTGTAACATTAACACAACAAGGAAGAGTCAAAACTAAGCAACTAAACAAGTCAGATGCGTGTGAGCAGCTCACGGAGCTGCACGAGTTAGCACTAACACGCAAGTGGGTCACTAGCGCTCAACTGCATCCCTCAAAAACCTAAACATAATACTTGAAGTAGATCTAAAGTATCTAATTTAATCATGAAAAAACAAATGAGTCTTCAATACACATAGCTTTCCTGCTTTACAAGTAGCTTATCAACACAAGATTGCTTTCTGGTGTGGCAAAGCAATCTCTTGTAGTCCCACTGTAGGAAAGAAGCTAAGGCTATGCACTTCCATGGACAATCCTAACTGTGCTTCACATTAACTATGAGGTATTGCATGCTCAGCAATGTACATCATTTTCTCACACATAACAATATTAGTAAAAGTTTCTCTATTTTGTAGTGTATTCATAACTTCTGTGAAACCAACTTCATAAATGTGCTCTGGCAACTCTAGTACACTATTTTTTCCTCCAGAAACTGAATATATTGCCAACTATACAACAGCATGAAATCATTATCAAAGGTTTAAACTGTCCCATTTATTACTAAATGTTGAGCAAAAACTATCCACAACTACAACAGAGGTAGTTGAGAAACCACATCACACATGACATGCTGCAGTGCAAACCTAAATATGACACTTCACAAAAGATTCTTACAATATTTTTTCTTGCTTTTAAATATATCTGCTGCTTATCATTTCATTCAAAATAGTATACATTGTAATAATAATTAACACAAAACAAATACTCGGCTAATATTTATTATTTGATCCCTGATATTATGACCTTATAAGCTCAATAATAGTAACAGATAATACATCAAACAATATACATGTCATGCATCTATATTGTATAATTGTACTAGCATTGTTATCTGCTCATTTCTAGATTGGACTGCTGTAGTAATAATAAAGTCCGTCGACTGCTACTGTAAGTTGATGTTTGCATGCAATTTAGCCTCAGGATGACTTAATTCATATAATACTCAAGAACACACCTCTTGCAAATACTTCATCACTAAAACCAGTTTTCATGGACCTATAATTTGGTAACACGGCAACTCAATAACGTTCTTAGCATCCAAACATTAAAAGATCAGTGTCTCGTCAACTGATGTAAGAGACTTTTACCATTCTTGTTTTCCCGTCACATACACAAAATTTACTCATAATGAATAATGATGAGTTACGTTTGTTTAATTTCTACCCAGATTGTATATTATAAAATGGAAGGCAGTTTTGCAGCATCCGTAGGCTTCAATTTACATCCTTGAGAAAACAACATGGGTTCATTACAGTTGTAAACAAACATCTTATCCTCGAATCTCGCAAAAAATTGCACAATAAGCAATTTCAAGGATACATGCAAAAACATGACAACGTATTGAGTACTTACGCTGCCCAACGGGGTACATAAATTCAACTATTGTAATGGTTTAATAGTCAGCACATAAAAATGTTTGGAGCACGACCGAGAGAAACTATTCAACCCACTTCCCGGACATGGTGAGTTCACCCAAGTTTCACTGTTCCAATAATATTTATCACTAAACCCTCCCTATGTTTAAATTTTTCCATTTAAAAAGCATTACAAATATCCTATTTATTTAGGTAACAATTTATATTTTATAGTATTTCATGATATAAAACTGAAATAAACTTTGAATTGTTCAAAAAATAGCATTTTAGAAGAGTTAACGTTTATTTTTTCATATTGGTAAATCGAATTATTTTAACGACCAACGGTAAAATATATTAAATCCATCATCTTTTTTAAAGCATAATATATATCACATGAAAAATATAATGAAATTTGACTTAGATTTGCTGTTATGTTATACAATGTTCAGACATATGATATATAGTGTTGGTTAAGTTTAACAAAACACTGTGCTGCATGATAACCAGTTTCACGGATAAACAATTTTAAACTGGAAAATGGAACAAGGAAGGGAATAAAATAGCGTAATATAGGGTGTCCGATATGTAAGGGGAAAAAAGAAGACACGCAGGACAAGGGATGAGAAGCTCTCTAAATGTTATCGTTCTCAGACATCAATATTATCATATGAATGTTATTTAGAATTACTTGATGAATGAAATTAAACTTTATGTAAAATTCCATTAAAAATGAATTAAATTTTGAACGTTGATTGTAAATTATGAACAATGTATTTATACAAAAACTTTATAAAATATTAAATTTTTATGAAATGCATAAAATTGTAATTAGTAGGTGGAAAAATCACAATACATAATTCTGATGTTCAGATATAATATTGTACTGCGGTTTGGGGTAATTTTCTTGTTCTTGCCTAGCGACGTTTACGCTGTCCAAAATTTCCTAGCTGAAGCTAGCTGCTCAGCTTGCTCCCAGTGTTGCCAATTTAGCATTTTTGGAGCCAGATCTGGCATCCTTTGGGGACGGTTAGCTCCAACACCTTGTCATCTGGCATCTGGCTCCAAATCTGGTTCCAAGAAAAATAATCTGGTATTTTTTTAGCATTTTCATATACATATGAATTCAGTATGTATTATTTTGGCAAGTAAAAATATCAAGTAAATGAACATTTTACTTGCTATATCAAAGGGATTTGTATCATAAACCGCACAAATTTTTCATTCGAACTTGTTTTAATCTAGGATAACGTACAGTTTGGCTGAGCGAGCTCGTTCAATACTCGTTATGTTCTCGTTCAGTAC